>JAHZNA010004389.1:0-20818 GCA_027743935.1 Sinodicranocentrus sp. ZH6
CCCCAAACCCCCGATTGATGAGAATATACACCTCCAACCCCACGATAACTACTACAACAACGAAAATAAAGGACCAAGTTTATCGAATCGGTACTTTACCAGTGCAGTTTAATTTTAATGTATATGCATTCCCAGGAGATGAAACAGAGGGCCTTAAGTACCTACATATCAACAAAACCAATATATTACCTAACTTAGTCCTACCCCTACCAAGCAACATACGTCATACATGCTGTGTGCTGTGTTGAGTGAGCAATCATAAAAAATTTGCCACATTTAACTCAATCAAGGAAAAAAATGCAAAAAAACACACATGATACACAATAATTAAACAATTCAATACGATTTTACGAAGACCAAAATCTAGTTAGAAAAATTTGCTCTATTATAACGTATACACGTAAACCCTATAAAAAACTCTCTCCTTAAATCCCTAACATAAATAACAATACATCATTGACAGCGAAATGACCTCTATTCACACAATGCAAAATTCAATCCACACCAAACCCTCCAATTAACCGTAAATTTCGAATATTTCAACAATACTCAATATTTATGCTACGTCATACTCAAAATCCATTCACAAAACCAAATCCAGCCTTAAACTTCTCAAAAAAATCTAACCAGAAAAAATATTCGAATTCTCTCCCAACTATACTATTTACCACCCCACCATATCCCCTTTCTATAAACGCCACCACCGTTCCAAAAATCCCACCATGACCCCCTCCGTCCCACTCTCAAAAGGAAGGTGGGCGTTACTAAATTTATTCTTTTACAATTTTACCTCTCCCATCCCATCCATAACAAGAATATCAAAAGTATAACAAATGGAAAATACGCTAACCTTATCAAGTCAGTAAATTAAA
Organism: Sinodicranocentrus sp. ZH6; assembly: GCA_027743935.1. Taxonomy (NCBI): domain Eukaryota; kingdom Metazoa; phylum Arthropoda; class Collembola; order Entomobryomorpha; family Entomobryidae; genus Sinodicranocentrus; species Sinodicranocentrus sp. ZH6. Next base: position 873 of record JAHZNA010004389.1, read on the forward strand.
CTCGTTTCAAAGCTTTCAACTATATAGTTTGATTGTTCACACGTGTAAATAAATTAAAAAATGTAAAATACTCCCAATCTCCAATATTCTCTCTCGTCACCGTGTTTATTTACACTCGTCGGCGTAGTCCATACTTCGCTGCTGAGATAGAGAATAAGGAAAGCTCTCAACCACACAGAAAGCCTTCCCAACTTTCCGGCGGTCTACTCAAAATCTCACTTTGAGCCTCAAAGCCAATGAGTGAAGGGTTAAAAGAGCGTCTATGCATTTGTTTATACACTAAAATACCATTTGTTAAATAAAGTATGCTTTTGTCAGTACGTATCCGTATTCGGTAAGTTTTCGGTGCTAAAATTGAAGGCTTATGAATTATTGAAAAAAGTATGGATGCTAATTGCTATTATTGCTAATCACAATTTGAAAGTGTGACGCGAGTTACTCTCTCAACCTTAAACTTTTCTTAATGCTTTTATTTTTTGTATATATCCATAATCTGATGAGATTCTCCGAAAAGGATATGTGTAATATGCAGAAGAATATGAGTATCTTTACATTTACTTTAAGAGTAAGGAATAATGTGCAAAATACAACTCATTTTCACACAAGGACATTCTGGAAAAGACTTACTAAATTCACAAACTATACGGTGTGGTCTTCTTTTTTGCTAATGATAACTATATATATATAAAAGTGTAAGAGGTAAAAACTTTTTCTACTCTGCTGTTCCTCTTGTTTGTCCTTTTGTGTAAACGTGCTTCCTTGGATCTGTATAATATTTTTCCTCTCTCGCGTCACTAGTGCTTATGCAGAAATGGTTAAGGGATATTACTAGGATGAAGTTATGTATCTTTTGCTAGCTCCCTAGCTGCTCTAGAGTATGTGGATGGATGACTGTTGTATGGATATTTTATTGGTTTTTATGCATTACACAATCCTCTGTATTCAGTCTCCCCTTGTCAATGAGCTTTGTGCGGTATGCACATTTTGTGGATAATGTGGACATGATGTGGGGACGGGATGGGAATGATATACTTACCCAATACTACTACGCACATAATTCTCTGTATCTTTTTTTAACTGTGTGTATTATCTGGCTTAGTAAAACAGTTCTCTCTATTCTTGTTCGCTTTAATATGCTTAACAATAAAATTATTTTATCGGGATGATCATCATGATTTTGGGGTCATTCAAGCTAGTCAAATCCACCTTCCAAAATCTTTCAATGAAGCTTAATGATTTCAATTTTATCTAGCGCGATGTTAACGATAAATTACTTTTTAATGAATTGGATTTACAATGGTATGATGATGACTGCTAATGTGGAAAAGGGGATTTTTAATGCAAAAATATGAAGATTTCGACCGAACAGGCTTAACACTTGTGCATATATAACTTAATTATATCTTCTACCACTTTTCACATTACCGATTGAATTTTAGAGAATTTTAAGAGCTTACTCTCGAAAATAGTAAATTTCATAGCAATCTATTTATGCCCTTGTTAATGAAAAAATAAAAAATATTGCAATGACGTATAACATTTATTTTTTAACTCGGAAACAATAAAGATGGCATAAATCTGGTCCAAAATTATTCTCTCTAGTTGAGAACTTTTTGACAAGCTACTCCTACTCCTACTAATCCTCAGTTGAGTAATGTAATGTAAATATTAATTACTAGAGTGGTAAATATTTATTACCAAGTATAATATTTTTTCTATATACAAGAATAAGAATATAAGAAACCTATTTCAGTATTGTATGGTTGAATTGAAATATATGATGGGCATCCGAAAAGAGATGTGTAATGCAAGAGAATGATATACTTACTCCTGGATATTTTGGAATTCCTCACCATATCCTCTATGCTCAATACTAAATTTGGGTTTTTTAAAACTTACAACTAAATAATTGGACACTAATTTAATAAATAAATAACAATGGGTTTGTTTTTACAATTCACACATGAATTTATACAAAAATTATATTTCTTCCAGGCATGATAAAATAACAATTAAATAAATTAATATTAGTTATATAAAACTCTACTGACAGAACATTCCTAATGTGTAGAAATTTTACTGAGTTTTTTTAATACTTGAAGGTGATTTCTTCAACTCCCGGTCAGCTTCCTGTGGTCGCTGTGGAGTAGTTTGTAACCGCAACACGTCCTCATCTAAAACACTGACTAGCTCATTCATGGTAAGAGGGGTAGGAGACTTGTTTGTCGGGATCTCGGACTTAGCTGCAGTAGTTACTTCATTTAGCACAACCCCTTTACCTTTGTGAATAAAGTCACCAGCTTCAATAACCTCTTGGAAAACTTGGGAATCCATTGCAGCTTCTTGTTCACCATCAGGAAATTCTAACTTGCGAGAAGGTGTATAAGAAAGATTTAATGAAGCACCAATAGACTTGGATTCAGAGATTCTCTCATTTGGAATAGCATCCTCGTCATCATCGGAGGATTCCAGCACCGCAAAATTTGGAAGCTTTGTAGTGTAGCCCAAAAGGCTTGGCTCCAAATCTTTTGAAATTCTCGAACAATACTTTCGCCAGGATTGTCCATGTAGAAAGCAAATCAAGCTGCTCGAACCCACCTTGTATTTGTCATTTTCGCAGGAAGCAGAGTTTTTTAATGTCACAGGCTCTGACAACGTTTGACCCATGTTGGCAAGTATTCAATATAATTCAGTTTACTTAATCTTTCACAGGCATATAGATACTCTTCGATAAGAGCATGAGAATATACCCCAATGTTTGGGTTTCAAGTCTTCTCTCTCGTCTTATGTCCTTAACCTCAATGAATTTCACTTGGAGGTATAACTTTCGAGTTTGTGCGCAATAACCTCGATAAATAATTTGTATACATTAAATACCAAGAACAAAGCCAATTGTTTCCATGATGCTTCTTAAAAGCTGAGCTTCAAAGAAACTGAAAATAGAAGATTTCATTTTCATTATTGTCTAAAGTCGGCAGTGCACCTATGCACATCACTTTATGCAATGCAAAGGTGACGTAATGGTTAAAAATTAGGTATGAGAAAGCTCATGGCCGTCATGGCCAAATTATTGAGAAATACCTAAATGCATTCTTATTTATATGTTACGACTTATTGTTGGGATTCACAATCTGTTTGTTTTAGTAAAATTATTTGAATAAATTGATTAGTTTGCTCATTATATTGCTTTATATTGTCTTTCAACATTCAAGATATTATAACCCTTTCCCTTTGGATATTTTGTAGTGCATTTCCATCTGTTCAAATTTAAAACCCTCGCTTCACTCATAAGTTTTATGGCGGAGTTTATGTTGTTCAAACATTGTATCAGAGTTATCATGGGCGAATGTACAAAGAAACGAGTTAAATTCATATTCACGTTTCTTCTTATTTGGTCATGCGTTGGTTTCATTATCCTCAGCGGTATTCCAATAAATACTTCTAACGTAATAATTGTGACAAGTCAAAACGATGAAGGAATCCTTAATTTATCGACACCATCGGATTGTAAAAATTATAATAATTTGTTGACACATTGTCATGTCAAGTCACATCCCACAGTCACAGTATTACACTTGATTACAATAAAATACAAAATCGATATTTGTCTTAGATTTCCACACCATGAAAGATCTAATAAGCGACCACTATTTAGTGAACGACGATAAATGCAAAATTCCTGATATTGATCCTTGGAATCATCTTATAAGCCCTTATATTGCTGATGTTAAGCCTGACGAGTGTAAAAATACTGTGATCAGATTGACACTGGTGAAACATTCTGTACGAATTCCAAGTAACTTAATTAAAATAATTAATTTCAAAACTACACGCACACCTACTAATTTTTTTGAAACTTTTTTTTGCACAGACAGTGATTTTAAATGAAGATGTGCTTCATAGCAAGGGTTTAAACTTCAATCAGATACATTGCTGCTATCATACTATTGAACGAGTTGAAAATATCTCCTCAGATGCTAAGGAAAAAATAGACAATCTAATAAGGTTAGAATTAAATTGAATCATGTGTAAAATCAGTATGCAAAAGTCGTGAAAGGTGATTCTGACCATGATATTTTTTAATGCAGGTTATCTCAAGAATGCTTCGAAATGGGAAGAATTACAGTTCCAAAAAGTGGACTCATTAAGGTTATCTGCAAGAGCAGATTAGCATCCCAAAATTTCAGTTACGAGAACTTACACCTGGTCCCATTTATTTCAAACGATGAAAATAGGGAAAAGAAACTATTATCATTTTGGGAAAATTGTTTAGACAAAAATAAAGATCATTACATAAGATCAGATTCTTGCCAGCAGGTTATAGACCAAGGGACACCTCCTAACATATTAATTCTAGGATTAGATTCGGTTTCTCGATTGAATTTTCGGAGAACTATGAAGAGCACTATAAGCGTCCTTGAGAATGTTGTTGAAGCACATGAAATGAAAGGATATAACAAAGGTAAACCAAAGTATACATTTTAGATATGACAAAAAAACTTGAAGGTTGAAAATTGAATTTTTTCAGTTGGCGATAACACATTTCCGAACATGGTTCCCCTAATGGCGTCACTGTCAGAGGATGAACTACACTCAATATGCCACCCAACCAGATGGACTCATCAAGATGAATGTCCATATATATGGAAAGAATTTTCTAAACAGGGTTACCTTACTGGTCATTTAGAGGATTCACCAAGGATGGCGATGTTTAACTCTATGCGGACGGGTTTCATAAAACAACCTGTTGATATATACCCTCGACCTTTAATGATAGCAGCATATAACAATAACAATAGTGAAATGTTAGTAAGTTGTTATATTTATTATATTTGTATCTTATATCAGCTTACCATATCTTTTAGTTAGCTCGAGCTCATACATTAAATATACCAATTTGTCCACAGCGTCTTAGCGTGGATTGTATCGGGTATCAGAGACCTGAAGAAATTATTCTCGAATATATGGTCGGTTTAGTAGAATTAGCCAATTCCAGAAAAATCCCTTACTTTATCACCTCATGGCTAACTGACTTGAGCCATGATGACTTGAATAAATTAAAAAACATGGACGATCTAATGGCCCGTATTTTTCGAACAATGTTCGAGAAAGGATTATTGGAAAATACTGTCCTGGTTCTAATGAGTGATCACGGTCACCGATTTCTTGATGTTAGAGCAAGCTCATCCGGCTGGTATGAAGATAAGCTGCCAGTGTTGTGGATGAAACTACCCTCGTCGATAACAAAAACTCGACCTCAGTGGGAGGATGCTTTACGCTACAATTCTAGGTAATCATTTACCGAAATTTAACTGCTCAATGAAGAATTTTAACGGTTGCATATGATCTTATAATTTTCTAGGAAGCTTGTAACAACATTTAACCTTCATGAAACTCTGAAAGAAATTTTGACCGCTTATGCGGTTTTCCAAGACAGTTCTGAATTTTCTAAAGAATTAAAACTAGCTGAAGCATATGCAACAAAACATTGGAAGCGAGGGATCAGTCTACTTGGTAAACTTCCATCGAGAACGTGTCACGAAGCTGGGGTTCCAAAAGGATTTTGTGCTTGTTACGTCCCATCCGAATACTCATCCAATTTAGCCCTTATAAAAGAGGCTGGAGAAACTATGGTCAAGTATATCAACACCGTGCTTCCGGCACCTTGTATCCCTTTGAAATTATCAACTATCATAACTAGTGGAGTTTTAGCGTGTTCAAAAACAAGTGGTCAACATTGTACTGACTCTCTTATCATTGGACTGATAGCAAACCCTGGAAACTTTCGTTTTGAAGGTTGGGTCTCATATAACCACTCTACTTCAACGTTTTCTGACGTTTCCCATGTACTACGAATAAATAAAATAAAAACAAGTCAGTGTCTCACTGGGGATGACAGATTACAAGAGACATTGTGCTACTGTCCAGACTCCAAGTCATATTCGTATTAATTAAGTAGCTAATTATAGAGTTTGTGGTGTACTTCTTTATTGTTATCTGTTAATGGAATCTATTTATAATACTTTGTATTACGAACTACTATTATTTTTTCAGATTGAATAATTAAATCCTCAGATTACAATTAGAATTTAGCTCTAGATACGGCTATTTTCGAATACTTGGGTAATACATCACATATGTAAGCAGTAAGGTTTATGACTACATAACAATAGGTGCCCCAGTGTTTTGCAATGGTCTATGCATTGAAACTGGTTCTTATTAGTTCTTATCAACACCTCTAATACATCAACATCTACATTACATGAAGGCTAACGGGTGCAGCCACCTGCATAATAATCCCACAAAGGTTTCAAACAAAAAGTCGTAGTCCATGCGAAGTAACCATTTACATCCAAAGAGGTAGCGGTGTGCAGTATACGGCGTCCTGTAAAACTTACCTAGTTTCCTGAATTCAAGTATCGCTTTATGAATCGAAAACCACAAAACCGACAACTATTTCCACACACATCCTTTTTAGAAAAAAATTCAAGCAACAAATCCCGATTGTTTATCCTAACTGTAATATCCAATGAGAGTTGTAGTTTCAATGCTCAACTACTTAAAATGTGTTAAAAGGCTTGATCCCTTATCACGGCTCATTATACGCACAATGCTTTCATCAATGAGAAGATACCGTCTTTTTTATTCCTACCGCTTGGAGAAAAGGACCAGTATTAAGGAGAATTTTGTGACAGTCTTTGAGTTGTAGTTGAGAGTTCATCACTCTTTGTTCTTCACTATCATGGCCAAGAGCATCGTCTTGTCATCAGAGATTGTGGGATGATACGGAATATCAATGTCCTCTTGCAGCAAATACATTAATAAAAGTGTCCCCTTCGTCATTTATCGTGCCCTGGAGGCAAGTACCCTTTAGAAAAAGAAAGAGCATGAAAGCGCCAGGACCCTTGAGTGTATCTTCAGCATCTATCTCTCTTCCCCGGTTCGCTGAGCATATGTCGTCGTCCTTTTGAACAAAGACAAGTTATTGGTTTTACACTGGTTTTTATATCATTAATTCCTTTGTACTATTTCGGTACATCAAAGTTTGTCCACAATTTCACCAGAGCATCAACAACTGTCCTTTAGGCATCAATAATTGTTGAGGTAATTGAAAATACTTTCATCCCTTGAGAAATCTCGCTTTTTATCTTTAAAGCAAACTCATCGGTTTTATCCTTGTAAAAAATTGTCAAGTTTCTGCTTGATTTGCTCTGTATGTCCCATTTCAATTCATGTCTTGAATGGTTTTCATTCTTAAAAGGCATGCATCAAATATCAATATCAAATCATTTTATTTTTATCCATTGCATATCCTTTGGAGAAAGAAAATGGAACAGCTATATAGACTGTCTTTTCCGCTTTGTTCACTTCGACCGAGATAGGAAATCATGCCTACGCAAAAATGTAAATGACATAAATTTGATGCATCGGCTTCATTTCCATTTTGTTGCATTTGCATTTGAGAGATAATTTTTTTTATATCCGTATCAATTTTGATTAATTGTCATCACCGCTACTTGAACTAAAAATGTATGATATAAGAGTAGATATAGGAAGCTAGTAGCTGGCAATATGATTACATTACAACCTCTCTAATCATAATCACTAGGATAGAATGCATATCCCAGAGAGGAAAATCATGCATACAAATGTCGTTTATAAAAGAGTATAGAATGACACACAAGACGTGAATAAACGGAAAAGACAAGCCACGAAATCCCGTCATATTTCTACTATAGAAAACGGCGGACATGACAGCTGAGCAAATGTATATTAGAATCATCTTCAAATTCAAAGACATCGAACAACATGACATTATGGTTTCTATTCACTAAAAAATAGCAGTGCAATGAACCGGTCCAATTGTCAATGATATCGAGAAGCATTATCATCATCATTCTTGCACTTTTATTTACAGAAGCTGAAACAGTCACTACAATTTTTTTAAACAGATCCCTATGCATATGCACAAACCCATTCTCTGTTCAATGTGGTTCACAGTTCACAAATAACTATTTTCGGAAGATAGGCTGCCCTTGGATATTTGCCTTCAATCAGGCATAAAAAACCACTCATATTTTACTATTGTGATGGTGCATTGTATTACAGAGATTTGATGGGTTGATGGGTAGCGGTACACCAAATATATTTAAGCTTTTAGCACCATGTCACCACATGTGGTGCGGTGATCTATGAGAATTTTTACATGATGCGTGTCTCATCCTCTTTCCGTGTCTACGGTTGCCCCTGCTGATTGTCAATTTCGAATGGGGTATGAACTAAAATAGAAAAACGAGCGAGCATCATGAATTGACATTTTTGCTTTCCTAGAACAACCTTCTTGGAAATGTAAAAGATGTGCAGTTAGCTACACATTGTTCTGTCAAATTCGCCAATTGCTATTGTGAAGAGGAATTGTTGCAATAAAAAAGGGCAGCCAATAAGTACTCTGGTAGGGGTGATCAAATACTTGTCAAGCCATATTTTGCAGTAGGAAGACATGCGAAATTGGATTTTTATTTGAAATATTGCTTTCTAGATTGACATTGAATGACGTAAGCTGTATAAGATTTAATATTTACATGTTTTCTCCGACAATTAAGTAATTTTAAAATTCCCAGTGAAAGTTTTAAGGGTTTTCTTATTCTTGTTGATTATATGCATAAACAATCCTGAAAACTGCCTTGTTTTTAGCACCAATTTTCAACGAGCTCAAACCATATTAAAAATGATTTATTTCCAAAACAATCTACGCGTTCCCTCATCACAAAAAAATAAGAGATTTTAAAGTAATGAATTCAATGCCACTAACAAGCTGTCGATGGAAGAAAATCCAAACTCCTACAAATTGCTCGACAATGGCATTCAAAAAATATGTGAAGCATGGCTACTTAAATTATTAAGTTTTTCAGCACTTCATCACAAAACGTGAATTTCTTTGCAGTCAATGCTACAGCCAAAGCTGTCATTTAAAGAGACTATTTGCTCGTAAAGAAGAGAACCTGATAGGTTTTTCGCTGAGCATGCCGAGAAACGAGATTCTTTGTGGATATGAATATTTCAAAGATTTGCTGACGACCCCCTTAGGAGATTCCACACCGGTACGGCAGCAATCAAAACACGGATAAATGCATGTCTTCCTCTTCATCTTTTTCTTGATGTTAGTGTGCATGTCAACTTCATATATGTGCAAGGCAGGCATTATGTAATATCAATAATAAGACTGTAGGATACCAACTTGCCGTTCATCGTAACGCCGATCGTCCAGGTTTTATTGTAGCATTGCGTCTCTCGACCTAACTTCGTTTTTTGTTGTACATTTAGTCTTTCGCGATGAAAAGGATTGGGCCAACTGTGAAAACTTCGTGTGCAACAATTTGGCAGTAAAACTTTAAATTTTACTACTCCATGAGCTTCGAACATCAACTGACGGCAGAGGAATCTTGAAAACATATCAATTGTAACATTTTTTGCGTGCAAGTTGCGTTAAAAAAAATTCAAGTATTCAAAAGCTGAAATGCCGTTGTTATGTTATGAAAAACGCTATAAAATTGATATTTCATTTAACTATTGAACTGCCACTTACCACCCCACCTTTACCATAAAGCTATATCGGTGGTTGCACACTCCCAACATTTTTTTATCTTTGAAAGTCAGCCATACATTAAGAGCACAAGGTTTGTGGCATGGAAAATTTTCTACTAAAATTAGACGGGATGATGTTACACTTGCTGAGAATGTCTCACCGATGCTGACGCATTCCGATAAAACGAGTAAATTACTGTGGCATTATTCGTTTATTTTTTCGGTTTGGGCGGTTGACAGAACCCTGGATAAACGCCAAATATAAAACCAACAGCTATTTTCTGTACCAGCAAACTTCACCGTGATCATTGGAAAAGTGACAAAAATATAATAGCAGAACAAAAAAGTACAGGAATGGTTTGATATAAATTGAGAAATCATTGATCATGATGTAAGTTTTTTTTTGTATTTTATTCTCAACACTTTTCTGCGTATCTTGATAAAACACAACATTTTTTGTACACAACATCTTCATGTCTGTCTCAAACGAGTGTGTGTTTCGTCTCACTTTTAGTGCATTATATGGAAGAAAATGTGTATTGTCAACATTCTACTCTAAATCCTCGGAAATATCTTAAGCTCAATGTAAATACTCCAAGAAGGGAGGAAATCCTTCCTGATCTCTTGTACATGATCTAGGCGAAAGTAAACACAATAAAGCTTTCCGTATCCTGTACATAAAACTGAAAAACCTTGCAATTTTTCTTGTCTTCATTGTAAGGCTCTGAACTGCCATGTATAGCGTATGTCGTTCAGTATTTAAAATTTACTGCTCTGATTTTCTACAACAGATCTACAAAGATGTCATTCCTTTTTATGCCTCCGTTCATGTACAAAATCAAACTAAAAGGGGATAACTAAAAACAAAAACTCATAATTCTATAATCCTCCATTTCTTTCAATCCTCAAGCACCACATGTAACTAAAAATATTTTGTCATGAATTTTAGCAGATTAGTTTAAATCTCCTATTCTAATTGTTGTGGTCACTTTCAACCGTAAAGTGGCATGTTCAATACATTTCTCCCGGGATCATGACGAGAAGCTGGGCATTGTAATATTGTCACATGACGCATAATAGCAACTGCAATTCAACTTTTTAACACAAGTCCCAAAAATATATTTTGTATCGCTTTGAACGATAAACCAAATGCATGCACAGTTTACATTTCTTTATCAGTCAATCACTGAGAATGAAACGCCTTTGAACTTCCCAAAGGGATTTAAACCAGCTTAAGTCCATCACTCCTACATGCTCCACACGTTTTATACCGTCTTTGAGCCAACATGCAAGAATTCAATAAACCGGATTTCCAGTGCAGTAAAAAAATACAGATAAAATACGAGCACGGCTTAATTATATCGTCTGAATGGGATTTACTGGTAGGTGGATTCATCACTTTGGACAATCCGTATTTTATATTTTTTAATGGATAATAATATGCATAGTGCAACACCCTCCTCACTCCACACATAAAAGTATGCATGTATCTAGAGATAAAAACTATAATAATCTCAAGAAAACAAAAGGAAGAAGGAAGGAAGAGGTATCGTCAAAGTTGTTGGTTTTTTACTACTCTCCTATGTTGTTATGTAGCTTTGATAGTTTATCACCTTTTTCTAGAATTGGTCTCAAAATCATGATATTTCTTAAATACACAGTCTTGTTTTCAGACAAGTTCCTTCCCTCCCCTTTTGATGTAGTGGAGAATAAAAACATAAAAAGGAACTGATAAAGTCATGCTAAGAAGATCCTAGGCTGAGGATTTGAATGTCTACTAATGATATGAAAATTAAAAAAGGTGAATACTATGAAATATAGAATATGTCCGGTACATAAGTACTTATATATAGAAGGAAATTGTACCTTTCGATACAACAATAGTGCAAGTAAAATGCTTCAAGTGTACAACCCAGACAGACAAATTTCTTTTATCGCGATGATGTCCACGTCTGCTTTCTGTTCCTCATCTTTGATTGTTGAGTAGTATGTACTTGTCAGCTATCTGTGACGGACAGTATTATACAATTCAATATGGTCTCACAATAAGGTAAATGAATTGATTTAATAAGGATTTCATTCATCAGAGATACATTACGAGTGTATCGATTCCTTCCCCCTATCACGAGTGAAAAAAACACAAAGAAAAACTCTATCTGAAATAAATTAGTAAAGCGGAGGAGGAGCACGATACTACAAAATGAGGTCTTGAGAAGCTTCTGATAGCCATGTTTTCAAAGTCATGATTATTGATTTGACTAAATAAACTCTCATATGAGGGTAGAGCACAATCAGTATTATACACCTCGAAAATTATATAGAGTTTGATGACTAAGCTGGAATAATTGCGCTCAGCATTGGTATCAAACTACTGAAAATTATAGGGGATGCAAACAACAGCCCGTAGCCGTGTGTCTTTTCCAGGTATAGCTTTGATCGTTAATTGCATGAGTGTAATGAAGAAATCCCCCTTTTCCAAGAAGATTTTTTCATTAATAGAAAAATAGCAAAGTCATCCTCATCCCAGATTATTACGAGTAAATTCACACTGTGTGCTCAAACCCTGGTCAAATCTACGTGACATGTGTATATTTCAGTTTGATGATGAAAAAAACACAACACCTTTAAGCCGGGTGAGTCACATCCGTGTATACTTTGGTTGGATTGACAGTGTTCCGACAACAGGAAATGAGAACTTCTCGAGTCTCCCTTTTTCACCAAAATCATTAAGCCATCCCATACAGCACAACGGCGACGGCTTTTTACTGTCCTAAGGGAAAATAAACTTGAGATTTTCCTTCATATTTTTTCTTGCCCTTTGCTGACAATACATACACATCGCCTAAAACATCACACTTAAGCACCCTTTCCTTCCTGTGCACTTCTCTCTTGACTTTTCTTTGTTGGTTCCCATCATCATCATCCTTGTCCGCTGTGCCACTAAAAAGATTCCCACTAAAAAAACAACGTAAGGTGAGCGGAGTTCTTTTACGTGTGTGTGTTCCATGTCTGATTACGCATGGATTTGTAAAATCCTATAGTGAGTGTAAAATGCCGCTTTTGTACATATGTCACATAACTAGTGAGACAAAAAAAGTTCAAACCAAACAAGCGAATTGTTCTCATTATACAACTGGTTACATGGCACATGCAACTTAATATCATATCTTCACAGAAAACAACTTTTTCTTCATGTCATCCGAAGCTCTCATTATTTTACAACACGTAACAATATCTCGTTCTTTTTAATGAGAAAGTTTCAGCAACTTTTGTACCTAAATATAAAACTCAACATGGAAGCGGAGGAAATTGGATTCTTGAATTCAAAGTTTCGTGTTTAATATTCGTTTCTCTTTTGTAAAATTATTGATAAGGATTTACACAGTTACCTCCGTTTAATTAAAATAGTTTCATTTAATAATGAACAGTTATTCTGATTATTTGCAATGTTTTTCGACATTTCAGGAAATAATGTCTATCCAAATCTATTTTATTCCATTAATTGTCAGTTTGAATAAACCAAAAGTCTTGTATTTGATTTGTAGTTTTATTTTACTTACGAATGCCCTCTAGAAACCGCCACACAATTAATGTCAGTTGCAGTTAAAATTGAGCTTGCTCATACTAATTTCATTTTCGCAACCTGTTTCCAACTCCAATATTTTTTTGTGCTTACTCAAGCTTATTGTCACAATATGTATTTCAAGGTTTTCTTCCTATAGGAAAAAAATCATCTAATCAGTTTGAAGAATTCCTCATTGTTGGATTTGATAATGACAAAAGCCAAGAGCAAAACAGTGTGATTACATTTTCAACCTTAATTTCTTTTGTCAAAGCAGTAGCCCCTTTAACTAATCTTGTGAATTGGTTGGGTAGGTTTTTTAAAAATGAGATTTCTTAATGGCCATGTAAGCTACACTCCTGAGTATTTTTTTTGCACAAGAGAATAATGCAAGTGACTATACAACCAAAAAAAACCATTGGATGAACTCGACTAAGCTAGTTAAGAAAAAAAAGTCCATTAAGCTCACCAGCTCGGTTGTTGCTTCAAGGACTTGATTGCATTAACAACTACACAATACTCTTTTATTGTTGTGGTTTCACCATGAAAATCTAGACATGGACACGTCCGAAAGGTGGGCTCGATAATCAACTACTTAATTTCGTTATATATTATGTAAACATGAGTTCCTTGCTGCTTGCTCTTTTTTTGCTCTTGTTCAATTTGAGAAAAAGGAGTGATTGAGAGTTGTCAGACAATCGCAAAATAATAGGCTGGATGCTGGGCTAGTGTAAGTAGTAGTTTCTTTATTATGGGAGATTACATTTTTCCATGTGAGTACAACTCTCATTGTTTAAGAAAAAAATGAAAGCAACTCATGCAAGAAATCCTTACTAATCTTCTCCAACCAAGCTAGCCATTTCCGCTGTTGTGAGTTTTGTCCGTTTTTCCATCAGGATTCAGGATATTTCTCTCTTCCACATCCATAATGAGAAGGGTAACCTTTTACATATATACCTTTCGTAAAAGGGCAACAAAAATGCTATAAATAAAACCTAACCTTTGAAAGGGCATTACTCGCTAATTTAAATCAGGAAAAATAATATTTTTTTATCATACTTTAGATTAGTTAATTTTTTCATTTCCCCTCAATTGCTGCTACTGGGCTTCCCTGGAAGAAAGTTGTTTTTACTCGAGAGAGCAACAATTAACCTAAAAATGCAATAAACCATAAACATGAACATGCAAACGCTTGAAATACTATGTAGTAAAGTTTAATTACGAAAAAAGTTAAGCATTTTGTACATTTTATAGTTCTTTCTGCAAAAAAACTGGCACACACAGAGAAACGCATTCGAATTTAAATCAAAACCGACGTCCCATTTTTTCTATCCACACTTTACTTGTTTTTCTTCCTAATATTCAAATTCAAACTGCCGCGCGCAAAAATTATAAAGCTTTATGATGTGGTGACATGTCAGTTATTAAATTGTTAGACATGTTCATGCCGTAAAATAGGGATAACGATCTTGCATGATCGCATTTTGAATTACCATCACATAATTTTATCATAAAAATGCACCGTTTTCGGGTTTTCTTGTCTTGTTTTTATCCATAACATATTGATAATCTTGGGGGAGTCAAAACTGTAATTTTTCAAAAGAACCCCTCATCTTTGTAGGAAGCGCTTTATATGAAAAATTAAATAAAAAAAGTGATATAAAGGCTAAATATTACAATCTAAAAATGAAGCACCAACACGTCACCACTCTTCCCCAAAAGGAAAGCTTTTTATTCAAGTTCAACAATAATTTCAACTTTCCCTGGGGCAGCAAGCAACTGGCAAGTAAGTTACCAACGGTGTTACGGTTTTGATGCGATATGGTTATAAAAAATTTATTCCATTTGTTTCACGTTTACCCCTTTTATCAGCTGTAGGGCAATATGGATGTCTTCCAGAGAGAGAGAGAACAAGATGTTTAAAATTTATTCCAAAAAGTATCTTTACCCTGTATAAAAAAAGTAAAGGACAACTATCCCTGCTGGTTTGGTTGGAGGGCGTAGTTGCAACCGATAATCATCGTAATTAACCCGTGACTACAGTGCCGTTGACTCATTTATCACAGCATAAAAATCTTGAAAACTGCTTCTTAGTCGAAAATTTTCGGAGTGTTGTAAACTGCTTATTATTATTTCCCTTGAATGAGCATCACAAATACGTGAATGCATCTGTGTGCTGGCTGTGCTGTGTGCGCTATAGGAAATTTTTTCTTCATCAAAGAATGCATAAAATACTGGTGAGATTATGAATGCATTTAAAGTACAAACCAGCATAAACTTTAAACTCCAAATGGCGATCGTCATCATCCCTCATCCTCATGTAGGACGTGAACGGAAGCCCTATAATTACCTGAATTATTATTGTTCTTCACTCGCAACAATCAGTCACTATGTTTTATTAGGTGGACGAAGAGGATGGTTCATCTGCACAGCACAATTTAAATCTATACTGGTTAACCGAAAGCTGTCAGGTCAGGGAAGGTCTGTGCCATTATGAAAACTCATACATCCCCAGACACAAAAAATATATTAAGGATATAGCTGTTATTCTGTTGTAGCTATTAATGTCTCTTTAAGTGTGCACTGCACACGTTTGGTTGGAGCTGTACGTACGTAAACAAGATGCACACTTTGAATGTTATATGAACACATATCTCAAATTGTAATTAGATTCACCCAGACCCAACTCTCTCAATTTTTGGCTTCATTTCCCTGACTTTCCATTGTAGCTGGGGACTAATGGCTATTTCAATTTTCAATCATTACCATCGCCTCGAGAACAATTGGCAGGTAGAGAACTGAAATGGAATAATAGCTGTGTGAACTATTGTAAATGGAGACGGAGATGAGGACTTGAAAATAGAAAATTGTTAGCTTCTTTTATGAGAGCTGTTACATTAGCTTCTAGAACTTTTCAAGACGTCTGCTAGTTATCAGAACTTATCGTTAGAATTGTTCATGGTTTTCTTTCTTTTGGGATCAACTTTATACCTAGTCATTTCCATCTTCCTTCTTTGGAAGAAATACGATTTGAAAAAATTGAAAGGGTGAAGTGCCTTAATTACGATAAAATTTAAGTCATTTTGAATATAATTCCATCTCATCACTGTGGGAGCATTGTCCTTTCACTGGTTTATAAAACTGGAGCAAGAAATGTTGCCAAAAGGAGGGGTAAAATTTACTGTGCTAGTCCACTTTTGTTAAGATAACGGAGTTCACAGTAGTGTTCACAACAATGCAAACATTCTCGTCTTAAAAACATCAAAACTCCTTCCGTCAACATCCATCTCGTCTACCACAAATTTGTCTATTGTTGTGAGTAGTATATACCTATAGCTGTGAAAGTGTGCAACCACAATCTTCCCATAAATTATGAATTGTCAATATTCCTAATTACTTGTCATCCACAGAATGTCAATACTTATATGAACCATGCCACATGTTGAATTGACAAGAGAGAGAAAAAACGAATTATCACATAATACACACGCCTATATACATCCCAACCTGGAATATTCAAGATTTAAATCTATACAATAAAAATAGCCATACACAACTTGAGACGATCGCCTGTAGTCACACATTTCAAAACTGTGTGTGTCGTTTTCTCTCATTTATTTCACAGCAATGGTACGGTACAAGAGTATTTTACAATCATCATATCATCAACATGTCAGCAGCGTATCACTCCTCAAAATTATTCGCCCCGTGTATGCAAAAATGCAAATTACATTTAAAATTGCAAACTGTATCCCAATCCAATCCCAATAAAATCCCATTGTGATCAACACATCCGCCATAAAAAAGTCGCGCATCTCTTTAAAAATCCCAATAGGAAAATAAGGAGCCAAGTGCCTTATGAATTTCATGTATGAGGCATCAATCAGTAGGTGTCAAACGAACTCAGCAGGACTCAATTCATGTTTTAACTTCTCGATGAACACATAAATTATCAAATATGCAGTCAACAGAATTCAAATCGCAATAATAAATAGCGAAACTAGAAATAACACCAAATGCAATATACAGTACAGCCATAAAATTCCTGTTAGAATTTTCTACTACCCACTGCTACCCTGGTACTCTAGATAAAATTCTAAATCATCTTCATCTCTTTAGTGATCACTGAATGGCGTCAAGATGCATAGAAGAGAACAAGTTGAAACTGTTCTAATAACCTATCATTTGCATGGAATTCCTTTGCCAACTTGCATTTTACAAAGGATGAACATGCAAAAGACCTCACATAGTCCGACTGCCACATTTTTTAAAATGAACCCATGCTATTAGCACTTGCATGATTTGATGGATGATTTGTTGGGTTAAATGCTTCCTCATGTGTCCAAAGGTGACTTTGTTGACTTCTCTTTCAGACAAAATATATTGCTTTCTTGAGAAAAAAGTTACGATGATACGCTTCCCAACAACTGGTTCTGGTTTCGTACCCGACACATTAATTCCTCTGTGGACTATTGGAATACAGAGAGAAAAGGCTAAATTACTCTAGTGATATACTGCACCATGTCTTGAGACCGAGTCACGTTAACATTTCACTTTTTGCTCAATTATTTCTCCAGACCTCTTTACAAATGAAATGGATGAATAAAACATACTTGCGAACATTTAACTTTGAAAAGAATTTGAAAGAGGAGAAACAGCTATGCTAACTTGTGCGCAACTTAATTTCCTAAACTTACGCTAAACCACTCTTAAGCCTGGAGCTTGGGTGGCGATCTTGAAAAAAAATTGCTAAGCATGCAATCCACCTCTGATTTGGGGATTCTGTTTAAAATCTTAAATCCAATCTGTTCACTGCCTTCAGCATATTGGTACCCTCGTTCCAAACAAGATGCCGCTTCAACTTTTCCCTAACCACGGAAGACGTAAAACAGGTCTCTGTTGAAATGAAACAGTTTGCATTCTCTGTACCAGTTTCAATTATCCTCATACTTTGGATGAACAAGATGCAATGGAACATGCAGGAGGAGAAAAATATACATATTTTTTAAAACATTCAATCGCTCACTGACTGAGGATGAGTAAAACGCTTTTGCATGGTTTTCACTACTGCTGCCACCACCTGAAGAAAAACCTGTTCAGACCTAATCTGGACATTTCATTGCTCTCATTTGTTTTCAAGATATGGCTCGATGGCACTCTTCAAGCTTTCCTTTAAACAGTTCCATGGCCCAACTATCTTGAGCTAGTTACCAGTGTATTCCACCACTGGGGAATGACTGAGCGTACATTTTATAACATTACTAATAAACGTGTAATCAAATATCTTCCCAGCATGGTGCACCCAGAAAACGTCCTGGTCTTCAGTTTTACGATAAAAACTGACAATACAAAGCAGTAAAAGTAATGACAGAGGAGTGCGAGCACTGCTTGAAAACTCCTGCATAGAAACATACATGGAAATAAGTGCATCCAAACTTTTTTTTTGTCCGATAATAGTAGTCAACTCGTTGGCTGACTGCTTGCTGCTGGAGCAGTTTTTGCCTGGAAGGTCCGAAAACTTGTTTTAATTAACGACAGAGAAAAGAGCGAGCGTAAAAGATGAAGAAAAAAAACTCTCTCAAAAACTGGGATACACAATGTAGAACCTTAGCTATCCCCAAGTTGCAGGTTGGAATCATTATAGAAAACTAGATCGCCTCTATGTACACACCAGATAGGTTCCATTGTCTGAATAAAAATTGTATACAGATATGCACACACAATTGTATACCTGATAGGGATAATGATGTAATACAATATTGCTTAGTAAGACCGTCAACAAGTCAAACCCTTTCCCTGTCTTTCAACTTTTTCTTACTCTTCATACCTGAATGCAGATTACTTAGGCTTATTACATTGCTCTGATTTTGTTTCTTCACTTCTGTTTTTATTAGTGCACAGTGTGTTATACATACGTGATGCATTCTAGGAACAATATAATATCCCTCCAGTTTCGCCAAGCCAGGTTTGCTCTCTGAAAAAAAAACTTATACTCTAGTTTATGACAGTTCACTTTTCGTTCCTTCTACTTTTCTTCATAACACTTTCAACCCCACCACACTGAAAAAAAACCAGTGCACTTTTAATAATAATCATACAGTATGGAGCAAGGGGAGAATTTCTTTCTAAAAAGTGAATATTACAGAGTAACAAAACGGATTTAAGTTTTTCCTTTTTTAAAGCATCATGCTTGTGTTTTTTTGCGGTTAGTGGAAAAAATATACCCTACCCTTGGTCTCTTACGTTTTGATGATGATAATGATGATGGTTTGTTAACCTGGCTTTTTATTTTCCAATCCACCTGTCCCGCATGCAAATGGCTCGATCAAAATATTTTTTCCCTTTGGCTCTGCATTCCCTTATGATATGGCCTGATATGTGACGTGAGGAGAAGACCCAGAACAATTATATATCACAGGAGATAATACTTACAAGGCGTAAAAAAGGATTTGATAACTTTCGCTGGACTCTGCAACATTTTTCTGTAAACCATTATTCTCCTCAGTTGTAATCCTAATCCTTGTCGAGACTTAATGATGTCGATTATCACTTGTGCACCTGGGTCTCCATGCTTAATCAAAGGCTAATTCGTAATTTTATACTTGTTCCTCTTCGTCTAATCAAAGGCAATCAGTGTTGGGAGAAATAGAGAAGGAATTTTTAAAGGGGCAGTTTATATTTCAAAATCATTTTGTACTGCTCTAATTTCTTATCTTATGTACACACATAGAAAAAAAAACTGGGACAAAGTTGCTTGCGAGTTTTACACTGAATGTGTGCTCGCATGTAAAGGTTTTTG
>JAHZNA010004390.1:0-10273 GCA_027743935.1 Sinodicranocentrus sp. ZH6
GAGCCTTCCGCAAGTCCCAGTTTCCGGCCAAAGCCGTAATAACTAAAGGTTAAAATTGATCACAATATTTTTAAAAATCACCTAGTAAAAGTATAACAAATTACCTGGAGCCCCGTTTTTATCGTATGTATCTACAAACACTGGGTAATCGGAGGCAATATCAGAAAAATCCTCATCTTGAATTTGGTCTATTTGGTTGGATTTCCTCCATCTGAGATTCTATTGTTCAAAAAGCAAATGAATAAATGTAAATTATATTAAATAATGTCTACCAGATTACATTACTCTACCCGCCATGGTACATAAATTTGCATGAGACAATTTGTACCTCTTTAAGAAATTGTTCAGCCTGGGCGACATCGAAATTGCGAGCTGTGAAAAAACACGAATAATAGTCAAATCTAGTTCCTTATTTAATGTAATATGATTTGATGTCTGTTATCTTAGCAAATTAAATCTGCTTACCACGAAGCCATCGAATCAAGTATACATCTTCCTTCATATAACCATGAGGTAAAATTGGAATGACACGAGCCTTAAACTGTCGAAAAATACAAACATTTAAACTCGTTTTACTTAATATGGAATAGGGGTTAACAAGTATGGTTATTTTTCAACAAGTATTTACCTTATCCAAGGCTTGCTTCTGACTGTAGCTTATGGTAAGATCTGCATCTAATACTGAATTAGATTCGCACTTTACACTTGTTGTAGCTGCGAGTAAAAATAATAGTGTGAGCTGAGCAAATGCCATTGTGATTGAATATAATATGATATGTCAGTGGGATATATGACTGATTGTGTGAGGAGTTTTAGCCAAAGGCTTCCGCAATAATTGAAAATGAAATGAAGCGATGAAAAATATATGTGCTTCGTTTTATAGGATCTGACTCCAGGATATGGAAGAGCTAATTGTATATCCTTCCTCTAAAAATAAAAGTACTATTGATGGTTCTTTTCTACTTTAATTCCTTTGAATTACATGGGTAGTATTCCCTCGGAATTGCAGACATACATTATGGCACATTCGTAAAAATCTTCCTACAGCGAAGCAAAAAACACCATGCGGCTTGCAAAGCATGTCAACTGCATCTACTAAACTCATGTAGGTACTTACATATTGTTCCAATAACAATAATGTGGTTTGCTACACATCAATTCGAGTAGAAACCACACACAATTTGTGAGCTTATACCTTTCAAGATGCAATCCAAGCAATGTTAGTTGAATTAATGAATATAAAATGATTCTTGATGTCCAGTCTTTTTTTGGTATGGTCAGAGTTCCCTTGTTGTGTGCATGTTTAAACATCTACGACTTGTCGGTACACAATTCAACTTGTTTGGCAAGTTTATGGCTTGTATTTTTTAGTGCTCTTTGCTATTTATTTGCAATCATTTCCTTATAACGTTATTACTATACATATAATTGTCACTATGTGAGTGGTTAGTACCTAGGCTGACCTTCATCGGTCAGTTGAACTAAACATTTTTTTCCAATAGCGTTATTATTGCTTATTACGACATTTTTTTTCTAGCGGACAAACTCTATCCAGTTGTTTCTGCGAAATGAAAACCATTTCTTGCTACGCACGTAAGAACTTGGGAGACTGAAGTGGAAAATCTACAAAACTGAATTGTGAGGTTCAAGTTCAAATGTAGGTACGAACGCACAACAAGCATAACATACCAATTTTCATTAGCATATACAGGTATTATATTTTCATAAATGATTACTACGAAATCATTTTGTGCGACGATTTGGCTTTAAGCTATGCATACAATAAATGTTAGTATTTGCATTACTAGTCAGCACAGCAGTAGCAGCCGGCATCCTATGTTCTTTAGCTCATTGTCAGATGCTGCATGAAGTACGAGGGAAATGGGAAATCTTAATAATTGCAAAGTCATGCAATCGAAGCAGTGTTGCCGAAGCCTACCCAACTTAAATACTTTTCTACCTGTTCATTACAGAGATGACGAGATGAGAAACAAGTTTCATGCACACTAGATTCGAGAAATAGGCAAATATTTTTTTTTCTTATAAAAAATAAACTCAAATATTAAATTAGTTATACAACAGTCTCTGACTTTCAATTTTTATCAAGGAACATATGCGGTGATGCGGTGGTTATGAAAGGAGAGAACAACTTAATTAAGATAAAGTGTGATTTGTAAAAATAGTATTATAAGATTGCATGAATCTTTCACGTGAGACTGAAATTCATTAAAAAAATTCTTTCAACTTTTACATACAGGCAAGGTTTACACGTGAGTGCCAACTGCCATGTAAGTTTTACTCCGGTGAAATATGGATAAGCATCAAAAGTGTTTCGGATCGACCAAAAAATGCAAAGGATTTTAGGAAAGCGAGCTCCACTCAGTGATTTAAGAGTTTATATTTTGCTTTATAGAAATAGAAAGGAGAAATGTGATTCTTGAACCTAGACCTTTTCTCCTCCAACTTCTCATCAACCCAACAACACATCAGCTTCGTAACTGACATTTACAGCTGCGGGATGTAAACTCAGCTCGACCTAAATTTTAAACTTTTCTCTGTTGATCACATACAAGAAACTGGCTGGAGCATATCAGCTCGCTGTTTACTTCAGACTTGTATTTTTAGCAAGGATAACTGGAAAGTGAAAACTATTGCCATCAACCTTTCGCGTCTTATGATCACTGATGAAAAAATGAAAGGGGGAAAGTTATACAGTGTGATGGTAGAGAGTACAACGAAATACACGAAAATAATACAACGAGGTGAAAGTGCCTCTTCGTCCCAACTTGGTTGTAAACTTCACGAATGAAAGCGAGGTTCATCCCGTGATGCACGCATTCTTTACTGTTTTTAGACAGAACCAACTTTATGCAATATTCATTAGCCCCTCGTCTTCGTTTCTAGTGTATTTTTAGCAAAAGCCTTGAAACAAAGTACCAGTCGATGGAATAAAATTTGAACATGGCACACGGGACTGATGGATTCTCTCTCAAGCCCTTCTTCGTCAAGTATAAAATGGTGCTTACTCGTTGTAAAAATTAGTGGTTTAACTGGAGTGAAGTTGAAAGTAACTTATTTAGCGTGGTATACATACAACAAACCAAATTTGACCACCAGGATTAAAGTTAACTTTTCTATTCGTACCATTTTACTGCGCACAGAAAAATATGCATTAAAATAGTGTTCTCTTGAACTAAATTTCTTCACGTGCTCTAGGTGAACATTATCCAGATTATTTATGTACTTCCGTCGTAGAAAATATAAGTCTATAAAATGTAGTCATTTAACCCTCGCTAGCCATGAAAGTCATTTCTTTAAAAATTCAACAAATGTAAATTGAGTAACTCGTAAGAAACGACTACTGAATTAAAAATTAATTCGATGAAGTTGCTTTCTTCCATTTTTTTCTTCGTTTTTTGCATCAACATATCTGGGAAACAGAAAGCGTTGGTAGGGAGTGCTAGGTAGTACGATCAATTCTGTTTCTTCATACAATGCACTTTTATCAAGTTGAAGCCACTGAATAAATTTAAAGTCTTGATTTACGACTTTGTACGAGCTCACATAACAATTTTAGAAAAATCTCATAGGTCGCGGAAATCTTTGGTATTTGTCTATGTAAAACTAAGTTTCGTCAAAATTTAAGCTAGCTGATTGTCAGTTTCATACAGGAATTATTTTCCGCATGTATGAAAAGTCATATATTGCCGCGAAGTGTGGCGAGCGACGGTTTCAGTAAGATTTTAAGCCTTTGAGAACTTTGACCAACACGGTTTTCACATTCAGAATTGTTATTCCTTTCAAATATTGTCGATAAATACTTTCTCAATGGGTATGGCAAAGTGACTCCGTGAAATTCCATCGTTGTCAGTCGCCGCCATTATAGTATCACCAGACGCATACACTAATAAGAGCAAGGGTTTTCTCAAGTGGTATGCTTTCATCCTGCTTTTTTCTTGCATCTTATATTCTTAGGCAACATCAAGTGGTATTTTCCCATTTCATGGGACTACATCAGCCATAGTACGTATATCGAACTGCCATCGTTCTGGCATTTTTCTACTTTCACTTGTACCCCTCCTTGTGCTAACTAAAGTAAGTGCTAGCCTTCATGTTTCCGTCTTTCTTGGTCTCTCTCATGCTCGATTATTCAACTCAGGGAAAATGAAGTGAGGAAGGGAGAAACTGAAACTCAATAAATCCGATACAGTTGACGAGCCTTATTGAATACATATTGCTAAATTTCGAAAGAAGGTGCACGCATCAGAGCATTTTAAATGTGGAATTACCCTTCCCTCACAATTTCTCCACTTGTGTGTCATCCAAGTTTTAATACATGAACCGACCAGTGGGAAACACCATGCTGCAGTGCCACAATCATATTATAAGCATTGCATTTTTAGCGGTATTCGAGTGTATACAGATGAATAGGTATACATATCAAATGTACGTTTTGCCGAAGGGGTTTGTCTCAAAGGAATTAGGAAAAAGACCATATACTTGTCTTTGGTAATCGTAATACTGTCTAATATACCAGAATCAAATATTGTATATGAGCACAAAGCCAAGAAAAAAGAGTTGTGTATATTCGACTAGTTTGCTGGTATATGGTAAAAGCACCGAGAAAACCATGTAATTCAAACCATCGTCTATTTCCCAAATTCTCAATATTTCCTCTTATTCCCCTCTTTCTTTTTCTCCTCTTTTCCCCTCGTTTCATAATATTCATGAGTTTCATGAAAGTCCCCACTATAGGTGCCTATGGTGTGAAGCCAAAATAGAAAAGGCGAAGCCAAAAAGCTGAAAAATAATAATGTGTGGATTGTTAGGGGATTGGAAAATGAAGCTTTGAAGAAGTGGAAGCTTTTATAGAAAGGAACATGGTTCCAAGATGACTGTCATGAAATTCCTCTACTATTATTGCTCTTTTTCTTCCATTTCCAGCTTAGCGTTGTAATATGCAACACTGCATGTATGCGTATAAAGGTGATGATGAGGCTGACGATGAATAAATATCATGATGTGATGACTATGACTTGGTTCATGTACTACATTCAAAAGCAGGCTCATCGAGCGAATATGAACAATCTATGGATCGCTGCATACACTCCGTCTTGACAGGAAAGTAATGCCTCCGCCATTCAGGAGGGGGTAAAAAGAAAGGAGAAAATCATCGACAAGCGATACAATAATAATATTATTCCGTTTTAACCACATATCATATCAAACATACATTTAGCTTTCAAAAAGCCACACATTATAGGGTATTACACAGCTAAAAAGTGTATTATGCATTTGTGTAGAAAAATATCGATATCGTATCGTCGTTATCAAAAAGTGATGCACATCTACATCAGAAATGACATTCGTTTTATAGAAAGGTCCCTGAAAATGGCTTGTGACTTGCTCACCGTGCAACTCTCTACATTTTTCATTGCGCCTCTCTCTACGTTCATCTCTTTGACTGCCAATGTTCTTTTACCCATATCCTGCCATTTTACAGTTTCCATTCAGACACTTTGTACAACAAGGAAGAAAATGATGGCACGTATGATAATAGTATTGCACTGATGAAACTCCATCGTCTACAAAATACGCTAGGCTTGATCCAACTCCTTTTTATCGTCTTTTAATGCGCTTTGGGAATCACACTGACAATGGCGTGATGCTCGTTGAGAACATAGCAGTCAAGAGAGAGAAATGGACGAGATTTAGAATGGAGGGAAATCTTGGACTTTTCATCTTTACCTCAAAGTGTGTCCCATATTGTTCAATGCGTAGAAAACTAGGGTGCAGTGAGCTTTACATGGGGCTCCTTGTCTCCTTGTGAAAGAAACTTACTGTCATCCCGTTAAATCTGTGTTTTAGAGGAATGGAATAGGAACTACACGATATCAAAATCTAATTCTCATATTCTGTCTGCATGGTCGGCACGTAACATACATTGTAAAATGATGAGAGCACGAAGTGCCCCAAGTGTCCGAAACGGAGAAAATGTGATGTTTCGAAAGAAGGATTGGGCGTGAATATATCTACTTACTAAATCCAGCACCTATGTTGTAGATTGAGACCTCATGGTTTTTCGTCTTTCACGGAGATTCGCAAGAAATTGTAGAGCAAAAAACAAAGTGCGAAATTGGATTCTTGTCCACAAGAATAATGTCAGAAGACACGTGGTTATAATTTTTGAATAGCGCCTGAAACGCACTCAACTTTGCTGGTAATATAATTCATATAAAAATCACCATTTTTCCAACCACAATGCAAGAATTTTTATGATTAGTAGCGGAACGCCTATTTTTTTGTAAGGGATGTTCTCAATAACATCTTTTATCTCTAGCTATCTAATTTGTAAAAATTTAGAAATGTAAGTAGAGAAACATGCTATTAATTTCAACACAATGTGAATTTAATTACGTTCGTAGCTGCCAGCGTCATAAAGTTTGGGATTTTCACATACACGCAACGCATGTCTAACATAATTAAACATACATTACATCAAAATCTGATTTTCATTTCATGGCAAAACCACTAATTTACTTTTGATAAGTTAAACTCATATTTTTTGCTACAAGAGGAACCTATAGAGTTTTTCCGTTTTCTTTGTTGCATTTTCACAAATGAGAAGTAATATTGACCACCGCACCACATGTTTCAAACATGTTACTCATTAGTCTGTTACAAGTTACAACTACTGCATTGAGGTATTATGAAAGCACTAAAAGCAGGCATGTTAATAAAAGCAGTGGCGAGACAATATGATTGCAATCAATTGCTGACATGTTGATAAAGATGATACAATAATTGAAACGTTTACAGGATGATACAATAATATGTGGCAATGTATTTTATTTATGCTCAATACATTCAAATACCTTTCGCTTCTTGCTTTGTCGATAGCTTATGTTTCTCGATCTAATTGCGAGTTGGCCCACAATCCCAACTGAAGTTCTGCAAAAATCAAGACTTTTATTGACTGGTTTACCTTGACTAATTGAGTAATTATTGAACCGAATACGTTTGCTGTCCTAAAACTGATTATGTTTTTAGCAATTTTCATTTCAGTAACTCCTTATTACTCAACTACATTAGTGAAACTTGTAAAACAAGTTAGTTACACCAAATTTGTTTACACCTAGGACTGAACGCTTATTATTAATATTATTTTCTAAAAAATTTGGGTTTATGTTCAGCACTAGTGCAAGCCTAATGAAAAATCGGAAGTCTTATATATAATGTATTTTCTTCACGCAACTCTCATTTTAAAAACAAACTTCACGTGTCACGCACAAAAGTAAAAAACGCAATCATTTACAGTTAAACATGAAGAAAGATGCTTTTTTGCAGTTATGTTCTTCTCCCTAAATTACAAGAAAAAATAAGAAAGAAGCATACAACTTGAGTTTTACCATTATGCGTTGCGAGTTACAAAGATGCATGAAGTTGCTCATCATATCCTAATTCCTAGCTTCTTCCTAGAGTCTTTTTTCTTCGTATTCATAAGAAGTACTACGAACGTTGCTACATCATATATATACATAAATCTTATTACAACGCCAAATCTACTAATTTTTTATGTTTTACTATCTTTCCGCGCTATGTTCATCACCACGTTTATCCTATATCTGTCCGTTCGATGTCGGGAAACTCGTCCTTGGAAGCTAAAACTTCCGTCTTCTAAAAAAACGTGTAATTCTCTAAATGCGAAGCTATTACTGTTGCAACTTCCCACTAAACTATACTACTTCCTTCTAAGAAAAAAGACCCACAGTAACGTATTCTTATCTTACTATATCTTATTTTCCAAATAGATGCTAAGAGCAGGTCAGGTAAGCTCTAGTTGTTAGTAAAAATAAGGATAGAAAACGAAAAGAAAAGCAGATGAAAGTAATGTCACGTAATCGTGCTACTTATACGATACAACTCCTTCTTACTATCCTTTCGACTTCTACTTCATACGCGTGTGTCTACGCTTTCCGCGATGGGACATCAAGTAGTAATAAAAGAAACGTAGAAGAAACCAACTACTTACTAGCGCCTTAGCTGTAGTCAACTTTCAAAAGTTTCAGCTGCATTGCCTGCTAGAGAGAAAATGTAGAACTGTAGACGGGGTAAAAAGAAAGTGATGCATTTTAGTAAAAGAGCGCTGTTACTTAGGTCGCGAGGTATATCATAGTTTAAAAGCGGACACTGCAGTGCACTGGTTCTTTCTCTAGTGATTTAAGTTATACACGATGCACACAAAAATCTTATATGTTTATTGGAATTTTTGTAGTACTCTTAAATTAGTGCCCTCAACCGTCCAACCAACCGACATGACTGGCCGACATAAGGTTTCTATTGCATGTCAGTTTCTTCCTCTTACAAAACAAGAAACTGTGTTAGTAGTATAACTATTGCAATATATATATATATACATGAATTCACTTGGCGTTTAAAAAAGTAACCATATGATGTGATGTGCATATATGTTTTAAGCCAAAATGTCTTCTATGCGGATTACCATTACCTGTGCTGATGTTGTCGTATACCTAGATACAATGATTATGTACTTAGAAAAATGGGAACGAAAATGGGGACACTTTTCTAGTTTGCTTGGTTTGGCTTGTTGAACCCCTTCGCCCTTCCTTCCGTCGTTCCGTCTCGTTAGTATCATTTGAATGCATTTCATTGGTATTGCTTGACTCTCAAGTAGTAAAAGTTGGAGACGTGTACAACTGTACAGCCAGGTACGTAATGTGTTAAGTACGCTTTCTCGCTAGAAGTCCGCTAGCCTCTTATAAACATAAAAACAAACCATATTTTACAAGAGTAAAAAGGTTAAGTTTTTTACGCCTTTGCAGAGACCCACAGGAAGTCTTTTTCGTTTTCCCTTTATGTCGTTTTCTCCATGCGAAAGTGAAGAAGCATATGGGCTCCGACTGAAAGTTGATAAATGATTCAAAAGTTACAAAGACAAATTTTTCCGAAAACGAAGTTTCCTCCTTTTATTCTTTTACTACTTTGATGCTCCTTACGCTTCTGCTATTACTGTCTTCTAACATCAGTATCGAAAAAATGCTTCGCAAAGCGTTGGAAGGAAAACATTCATGTAATGCTGTGGATGGAACGGTCGTGGTCTTGGAGTTATGGAAAGGAAAAAAGAAATAAAAACCAGGGGTTTGATAAAACAAATAGATAGTCATGAGTTTGAAGTATAATATTTCACAGGGGAGGCATCAAATGTACATGTACAATATTATTGTCCATGGCTTAAACTTTAGAGGGATGTGCATATGACATTGTGAAATATAGGGAAGTTTCGTTACGTTATGAGAAGAAAAAAACAACATTTCAATCGACATTTTACATTATGCGAGAACAGTAATAAATTTGGTAAGACTACTTAAATGTAGTTCGCAAATTTAAAACACACTGTAATCTCACTTACCCACATTAACAAAAATTTTAACCTAACAACATAGAATATACCAAAATTGAACACTCCATTCATTCAGTCAAACACTTCATACATTCAGTTCAGTCAAACACTCAAGACACTTTAAGTACGAAATTTTTATTTTTACCTGTCGTTCTACATATCTCATTTCATAAAATACCATGTCGGATTTGCTTCATTTGAACCTAAGACAAAATAAAAACGATTAGTAAATCATAATCATCGTAGCACAGGATTCATTACTATACTATGAAGATCACCTAGGGTCATACATTTCCCAAACCATAAAATAGCTAACGAGGCAACCTTTTTTGGTGAAGTTTGAACTAAGCCAAACGAAATATCATTTCTAAGTAGTGGATTTGGGGACGTAGATTACGAATCCGAACTCCGTTTGCCGTAAAACGCAAGTTTGGCCGAGTTATGGGAGAATTTATACTAATAACTCCCATTAAAAGGACATGGGCAAAAACTGTGAACTTTTTATTTTATACAATAATAAAGCATAAAAAATTATACATATTTTGTATATAAAATTTGGTAAAATTCCTTATCACTTTTTAGTTATGTCGCTTTTACTGTGCCTTGTGCGTCTGTACCTTTACCATACATTCAAGCTTACCAGAAAACAAATAAAATCGTATAGCTAAAAACTGGTAAAGAATTTTAACATAGTTTCAGCACAAAATATGACTAATTTTTGAAGCTTTATTTTCACTTGAAATTTGCATAATTAACGGCCGATTTAAATACCAAATTGGCCATTAATTATGCAAATTTCAAAAATTAATATCTTCATATTATCAGACATTCAACTAGATATTTACACAATAA
>JAHZNA010004391.1:0-10089 GCA_027743935.1 Sinodicranocentrus sp. ZH6
TTGCAAAATATATGTAAAAATGTAATCCTAGTGTTATAGACTAAGATGCATTGATATTAGATAAAGGAAATCTAGTGCTAAGCTAGAATTTGACATGTTGTCGTCGTCATTCCTGCAGCTTATTGACAGATACAGATGGCGGCCAAACTAGCCGACAAGTTTTGCGATTTGTAAGGAAAAGTAGAAGTATATCTACGTAATATACTTACTTTAAGTACTTGCTTACAACACAACCAAGCTTACGTGTACTACGTTCATAAGCTTTGCTCATCTCATTTCTGTACTTCTGCTGGAGTTTCTTGTGATCTTTTCTCATGTAGTCGTGGTCATTGTGGATAGGTGGTTTGGTGAATCGACGTTCATTACTGGAAGTTTTCCTGTTTTCAAGGGCAAAAAAGTAATAACAGTCACAGTCAGCTGAAAACGGAAATTATTGAACACTCACTCAGTACTCAGTGTATTTTAGACCCCATGTTGGAATTTTGATAAATTAAAATTGGAATCATCTCTAAAAATAGGTGAGAGTGGTAAAGTCTATACTGTATGGAGCTTGACTAAATTTGATGTACGTATAAAATAAAAACTTCAATATTTTAAAGATTACAAGTTGAAAAGCACTGGAAAAGTTCACTTATCGTCCATATATTTCAGGGCTTACTTTTTTTATGTCGCAGGTAGCTCGAAGGTTCGTTGGACTGTATGTAAAAGTTCTTAAGACGACAAAGACTTGCTAAATCGGCGGACGTAGCAAGAAGTCTTGCAAATTGATTTTATATATTTCCTTACAGTTATTGCAGAAAGTGTCATTCATAATGGTGTCTACCGATTTTTTCCAGGTAAGAATTTAAATTCAAATTTAAGCTTTTGGGTGATTTTTACAACGCTAAAATTAGCACGCACCAGTTTATTATATCGTGTTTGGGTGTGTCACTTGAGCTTGTGTGAAGTATATGTATATTTAGATCTTAATTCATACATTTTAAGTTACGACTTGACTACCTGAAATTAAAATATTTACGCAGTGCTATATAAAAATATTCCACCACTCCACCACGGTTAACCAGTTTAATTTAGGTAGTTTTTCAGAAGTACCATAATCAAGTTTATATGCTACCAAAACGAGTTAAACTGCTATGCTCCTCTAATTTTA
Organism: Sinodicranocentrus sp. ZH6; assembly: GCA_027743935.1. Lineage (NCBI taxonomy): Eukaryota > Metazoa > Arthropoda > Collembola > Entomobryomorpha > Entomobryidae > Sinodicranocentrus > Sinodicranocentrus sp. ZH6. The sequence continues at coordinate 1,151 of JAHZNA010004391.1, forward strand.
GCTAGTAACAAATTATAAGACCTGGGGATTTGCCGAAAAAATATATTCTTCGACTGCCACTCAACAGAATTTATCAAATTCATTGTTTTCGTATTATCACATTTGTTATCAATATCAATAGTTATCATTCACAGACTCGAATTCATAAATGACAAACCTTTTTTAAAACCGTTTTCACGTTTTCGTTTTGATTAAATCACTGCAGCATTCATGATCTATATTATAAGAAAGGTTTAAATGAACGCGAGGGGCAAGGGTTAGGAATGCTAAAAAGGATTGTGTTTGATCGCAACAGGAAAGGAGTAGACTAAAATAGCAGGTCTGGCTGGATTGAAATGAAATACGTGACATTTATTTGCGGCGTGGCATTTTGGTATGGATGGAACTATGGAACGTGCATTATATTATGACATTTTGAGCAACGTAAGTGTATGCCATTATAAGTGAGCTATAAATGTTTTGTAATTTAATGTATAATTGTAATGCACTGCACAAGTAAGGAGCTTAGTTAAAATAGTATTTGAGGATCAGGAGAATATCGAGAGTGTTACAAGTTACAATAATTGCATGACATTAGGATTGAACTCTTAAAATACTAAGAATACCTACGCAGAGTTACAATATAAACATTATTGCATCTTGAAACTAGTACACACCAACTACACACGCATCACTCACAAGCTTTGATTTGATCTGCCTTGTCTTTACTTTTTTGTGTATGGGAAATGGGAATGGGTTAGGTTGGTTGGACGAGCAATCATTCCATGTTCATGGTTCCAATAAAGTTCCCAGCATCCCGTCCTATCTCACTCTGTTTCATTCCATGATATTCCTATCTCTGCGCATAAATACCTTCGTTGCAGATTAACTTACGTGCCTGTTTTGGAATCGGAGTTCGGTATTGGAACCTTACCATGTGGTTTCACGTATAATGTAGTAGTAGTAAGTAATAATGCAATTTAGTATTTCCAAGAAAGAGTAGACATGAAATATATGGATTCACTACATACACATGCATAGTTCTTATATTCACTCACACACCAAATCATTCTATTTCATTTTTGTTTGGAAGAAGTGTCATTTGGTGATACGTGCGAGGGTGCAAGTTTGCAGTTTGCACCTGGTTTTCAATATTGTGTATCTATGTGCCTCCATGCCCTTGATGTTCCAAAAAGTGTATCTAATCTACATTCATCATCTTGAAATGTGGTATACGTGTGAGTTAGGGTTTGGAGCATGGTCAACTTGATCTTGATGTGAAAACCCAGTCAATCTTGAATATAGTTTTTATAGCAAACAGTATATTGCAAATTCACAAGTTTGCAATACTTCCACTGTCGCAACTGATATCATATCAGTGCCAGTAAAGCATAAAGTTAAGTCTGAAAATTATGTTTATATGCATATATACTGGATGAACCATTAATGAACAGCCATTGCATATATATACCCACGATTAATTAGCATAATGTGAGTGACTTACAATTACAATATTACATAAAGACAAAAATAAGTGTGTGTGTGTGTGTGTGTGTGTGTGTATGGGGAAATAGAAATGTTTTTTAATATAAAACTGTGGCTTGCGGCTTGTGAGTGAAATATTTTTCTCCGTGTACTTGACTTAACTTGTGTAGACATACTGATGATCTAAATGTATTTATTTTTGTTTGGCACGGTTATATAAACGATGAAGATGAATGTATTATAATAAGTAAATGCATAATATACACTATCAACTATGTATATATATAATTAATAGTTCATGTTCTTGCCGCAAAGTCAAACCAAACCCAACCAGATGAAAATGTCAAAAAATATACACATGTATGCCTAGTGGAAGTTGCAATTTTATAAGCTGATATATGTATCTATGTACTTTTTTAAGTGAGCTCCTTTGCGTCGTCAGACAGAATTGAAATGAGATCAGACATGTTTCACGTGTTTCACTATTCATGGAGTTTTGAAAAGACCTTTTCTGCAGGACACAAGGGTCAAATCCAAACTTTTGGTTGACAAGGGACGAAGCTAGGCTATTAAAAGAAGTTGTGGTGGTGTGCTTCGCTTAATCTCTAAAACATTTGGGTTTTTAGTAAAAGAAACAAGCAAGAAATTTAAAAAGCTATAAAATTGATTATTTATATTAACAAAAATCTTTGGCAGAGTATTAAAGTAAAGAGGGATTGACTTCTAATTGGAATAAAATTTGAGCAAAAAAATGCCTGAGCTACTGTCAATAAAATCGGTGAGTCATTTTTGCATTTTTTGTCATCGAGAAATTTGGGTTGTTTTCCTTTGTTGCATATTATGCAGCTATATATATATGTATTCCTTAATTAGTATATAATACTTAAATTATTTACAAATACCTTACTTACACTTTACACATCTTGTGAAAATGAGTTTGATGCAGCCAAGCTAATAAGTACGGCTGGTAAAAGTGTAATTTTCAATTTAGGTAAATTTAATTGGCCGGCTAAAATGTAAGAAACTTTTGCATCGTTAGATTGTAGATCAGTCAGACAAATTAGAGAACCGTGGGGTGGATCCGATGAGCGCTTACTCTTACTGAATAGGAAAACATCTATTCTTACTTTTAAAGAGTTTTCCTACTTAGAATATAGCCAAGAAGCCAAAAGTAATGTTTATATAGTGTAACTGGTTATATAATACTTCAACGTTGTAATTAATTTTTGAGTTTATGCTTTGGGATATACTCCCACGCCTACTTTTAAATGTTTTTTAAAACTATTTAATTACCCTAACCAATTTTGTGGAGATCTTACGTAATGGATGCTTCATTTTCGGTTAACTTTGTAGGGTATTGGTTTCTGGGTTGGAGTCGGAGTTGTTGCTGCCTCAGCACTTTACACTCTGTATAAGCTTAGCAGCGGCTCGTCTGGCGATGGGAAGAAAAAATCCAAACGCCCAATTACTCTGAAGGATAACCAAACCAAATACCCTCTGAAACTAATTGAGAAAAGAGTATTATCTCATGATACCAGGCTTTTCCGGTTTGAACTTCCATCGAAAAATCACATTTTGGGTTTACCAGTTGGGCAGCACATTCATCTATCTGCTATGGTTAACGATTCTTTAGTTGTGAGACCGTACACTCCAACGTCTAGTGATGATGATCTCGGTTACATGGATTTAGTTGTGAAGGTTAGAGCTATGATTAGAGATTTAACCATTTGTTGGATCTAAGCGTTCACGTCCACGTATATGTACATACTTGTCTTTCAGGTATACTTTCGAAATGTACATCCCAAGTTTCCGGATGGAGGAAAGCTTACCCAGTATTTGAATGATTTGCCCTTAGGGCATACAATTGATGTTCGAGGACCTTCAGGGCGTCTGGTAAGTCATTTTAGCTTACTAATGTATATGAAAAATTGTTACTGCTACTGCCGGTAAATGTATGTGTATTATTATTTTTCCTTGTCATCTTGAATGTAGATATATGAAGGACAAGGAGAGTTTGCTATCCGCGCCGACAAAAAATCTGATCCACTTCCTTATAAAGCTAAGAAAGTCAATATGATTGCAGGTAATGGAAAATCTAGAATCTAGTGGGTTAGTTTATAACTGACAGAGTTGAGTAAATCATTATAAAATGACTGGTGTTTGATACTTCAAAGGTGGAAGTGGCATCACTCCTATGCTGCAAATCGTTAATGCTGTTTTCAAGGATCCTCTAGACGATACATGCCTGTCATTGATATATGCCAACCAATCACCGGAAGACATTCTTTGTCGTTCAGATTTGGAAAAAATTCGTGACGAGCAGCCAGATCGTTTTAAATTATGGTACACTGTTGATCGCCCACCTGCAGGTAAGATTGTCCAACTCGACATGATGTATAATTTATTCTCAATCAAGGTTCTGCTATTACATAACTAATTGTCGAATTTCGATGTGAGTATACAACGGGACCAGTGAATCACAAGAGTAATCTAATAACGAAGAGATTAGTTCATATTAATAGCAAACATTAAATAATAAAACAAAATGTATGAGCATAGAAATCATAGTCTACGATTTGTTCTCACTCACAATCAGTAACATTTTTACTGTCAACTGTGTAGAAATGGCAAATATATTGATATGAAATCGTTAGCAAGGTGGATTTGTTTCCGCTTATACAGTTATTTTTGTCTTCGTTTGTTGAGTTTTAGTAATAGTAATAATAATATCTACTTAAATGTCAAGTTTATTCTAGCTACACCATTGTATCAATTGGTGTATCGGTGTATGCACTGTTTAGTGAGTTCACAATGTATGTACGCACATGTATATTCGGCACGTATCTTCCTAGACGTTGCTGGAAATAATGGCATTGCATTACTATCGCCGTAATTTAACTCTAAAATTGTACTTATGCTTTATGTGAACTTTAATACACATTATGTAAACTCTTGACTCCATGCATCATGGTTTTTTAGTTTATCATTCATTTGGAATCACTGTACCTGCCAAAGCTCTCTTTCTAACCCCCTTACCCTGAATCCCTTAACTCCTCACACAGTCATGCCGCAATTTCACGGACGTAGTAGGCCATTCCGTTAGTCTGTAAAATCAGTAATAGCAACCAGTAAAAAAATTGTGTAGCATATTCTAGTGACAAATACTATATACTGATGACTGAGATAAAAATAAATTGGCATTGATAAAGTTTATTAGTTCCAGTCTTTCACCTTTTTATGTTGAGGAATTACTGCATTGTTTAACTATGTACCACTGGAGTTTAAGTAAGGACCCCCACTACAACAAACTATTATGTCGCTTAAGTTTAAATGGAAGTCTATGAGTCTGTCATTGTCGTAGTCTCGTCCACATTAAATGTTGAAAGGGATAATATAATATCACTGACCGGAAGTTCGTGTGTCAATAATACTATGATTTTACACATGAATCATCTTCATTGTCATTGTTCATTGACTCTTCATGCGGAAAAACCTCCTAATTAGTAACCATTTTTATAGGACTTTCTGAAAAGGACAACTTGCGTCACAGTCAACACCTAAGACGATTTTTATCACCCAATTGTTAGTCAGCTTCAGTTATAAAAACTCGTATATGTACGCTTTAAATTATACACATATAACTACTTATCATGTACAGGCGACTTGTACATGAAACATTACATTTGGAGAACGACGAAAGTTATTTTCATTATCGCAACCTACCGTCCCAACAACGGATTTTCAGAAAAACTGTAATTATGCGAGTAGATTGTAATTGTTGAAAACCAGATTGTGACTCATTGACGGGAAAAGGAAAAAGGGAAAAACACACCTGGCTCCCACCTCTGACCGGATTTTTTATAAAATTATATTATCTTGCTTACGCACTACTGTTGTGTATTGTATAATGTGTGTGTTGTGTAGGTGCAAGAGTCATAGTCATCATGAGTAAAGTGTTACACGTTTTAGTCCAGGACGACTGTTTTATGAAACTAAAATAATTGATAGTGAGATTTACTTCTCGGGTAACTCATGAAAATAATTAGACGGGATGTGAGTAAACGTCACTGACGCACAAGCTAGAGCTAATATCTGCGGTTTAGGCCCTATCGTGGCATGTTTACGAATGTATTCCCATACTACCGTGATCGAAGTTACAACGTTATGTAATTTACTATCGTGAGAGAATTCTCATATCTCTTTGTACGAATAGTTGTGTGATAGTGTGCAATTGTGCAATCTTTCATGGTATTTTGTATCATGTACTTACCTGCACTGTAGGAATAAAATTGCTTTCCTTTTGTTCATTATCGTATGCATGCGTGAATGTACGTGGTAGCAATTTGATTATAATGAAGCAGCAGGAACTTCATATTGTTTCTTGGAGTTTCCCAAAAGGACTTTAATTTCAGAAGAAGAAAATATTGCACTGTGCCTATATCATAGGTTACTAAACCCGCTTTTAGTTCGTGAATTCAGACAACGTTACGTTACGTCTTTATGTGCTAATATGACTATAAAGCATTTTGTAGAATCGCTTTTGTTTCGGACTAATGATGTTATTAGTTTTTAAGCTTTACAGCCTATATTGTTAATGCAGCACAGGACTAAAGTCATGATATCCGTTCTTGGCTACTTTTTACCTCCAGAATACATTTTAGGTTATGTACCTAATACTCATTCTTGCTAGTTAAGACTGTGATGATTATAATACAAGATACAGTATAAATGTTAGCATACACTGATATAATGCCAAATTTTGCCGTGTACTTTCATTATACAACCTTGTGCCTGACAATATATCATTATGCGAATCTTCAGAACCAAAATGGGTTCAACGATTTAAAAGCTTCCAAAAACTGCACTGCAAGCATTTAGTCACGAGATGTCGAAACATCTTCACATCTAGCAGCATTAAACCTGCTTGCATTACGTTTATAAGTTTTCTCTGCACATTTCCATTTTCTGCAGGACTCAAGTTAAATCAGTTATAGTTATTGACGGAGTTTTACAGCTTTCAATATGAAGTCGATTGCTCATACATCGGTTCTGAAATATACTTTAATTCTGGTTATATTTGTTAACGATGTAAAGGTTTTTACATCTGCTCAGGAATATTTGTCGCAATGTAACAAAACAAACAGTTTAAATTCGTGTGGCTCAGACAAATTCATGACCTGCTTGTCAGGTCAATGTCAATGTGAAGATCCTCTCAATCAAGCGTACGACTATGATATGGCTATGTGTGTTATAATGGCAGGGCGGAAATGTGCAAGCAGAGGTGTCCTCGCAGGTGGTGACTTACTTGATCCTCGTACATCTCTGACCCGTGCACTGATAAAATGCACTAGTGACTCATTTTGTGAATCCCAAACAACTACTTGTCAGTGCAACATAGGCTACTCCATGAATGAAATCAATGGAACTTGTGACTCCAGTTTTGGTCAAGCCTGCAGTAGCTACGACAGTATTGTTTTCAACACTGAAAGGGGTAGCAATAATATTACCCTTCTTCCTACAGCGACAACCTTTACTGGCTGCGATACTGCCTTGGGACTTGGTTGCGATTTTGATGGGTATTGTAGATGCAAAGATGGCTTTGTTTGGCAGCTTGACCAAGGTTGCGTCAGCCTGATCAACAATTCTAGTGATAACTACAATGGTAATTATTTTTACAATAATTTTTCTTATTCGAACAATGAAGAATTAACACCATTCCAGCAACTTGTCAACAATTACACAAGGGTGCTCATTGAAGCAAATAATTATTACTATTTGACTAACACGAATACAGAGTCTTCTAAAAATTCGTCTTCTTTTGCTGTTCTTCCCTCAAATATCACATGGGGAAGTGCAGATTTGAATTATACCCATGATCGGAATGAATTTCCAGGAAGCACTGGAGGAAATTCTTTAGACCGAAACCAAATTTGGGATTTGTTGTTAAACCAGCAGAATAATAACTACAATACGCGAATGAATAGTTCCGCCGATACCAACTTGCAAAGACAACAGCAAAAAAATTCACAGCTCCAAGTTTTATTAGAGCAACAAAGAAAGATTCAAGCGATGATTAGTCAGTTGAATGGACCTATAAATTCCAACAATCCAAATCAACAACCCCTTTATAATCCTCACAATTTACATAATCCTACATTGGTTTCCCCACAGATTTCTCCAATCCCAAATACTTTGATAGGTGTGCAAAACCAGGCAAGCCAACTTACTCCTCAGCAGGTACAACAGCAAAACAATTATCAGCATTGGAATCAGCGGCAAGGGCCGTTTTCAGCTTTCCGAATATTCAGAAATTTCATTGACCCCATTAAGCGCAGTCTGTTTCCAAACTTGGTTGATTCATACACTTCGTTTCCGTCACCGCTGTTCATCGCAGCTTCCGCCGTAAACAATTTTCTTCCCGTTCTGAGAGCATTTGATCAGCAATTTTCTCCCATGCTGGATTCAGTTGTTCGTCTCACAAAACCACGACCGAGACCAACACCTCCACCTTTCATTTACAACGCATATCCTCAACAGCAGCAGTTTACTCCAGACTATTCCCAACAATCCCAACAAGTGTACCAATCCCAAGGACCTTTATATGGACAACAAGCCACAGGAACAACCAATAATAACAACATTTTTGGTTTCAGCCCTAGTTCTAATGAATATGGGAGAAGTTTAAAAATCCACAATGGAAGAAATGGAAGAATGAGAAATAACAATATTCAAAGGGAAAGGATGCGGTGGTGGTGAATTATCGGATTGTCCTTTCATTGCTCAATCGTTATTATTTGCTCATAGTAAGACTTAATGATTTGAGTATTCATACTAAATTATTTATAGTATTATTAAATGTAAATTTCATAAAATCTCTACAAAATTTTCACATGACGAATCATAAAATAAAAAAATATTTACGACTGCACGGCATTATACTTATCGTTCTTGCTTTGCACCTTTCTGGAAATACCCACCTACTTGTATCATGCATACCATGGCGGTGTCGGTGGATTAAGTATATGGTTGAGGTATGTGGCATACCTGCATACATTGCATCAGTAACACATTAGAGTTAGAAAGCTTTCACGTGATAAACCAGCTATTATGTCATCGCATCGATATAGAAACCCACTACTGAGGTTTGAGATCTTTGGGTGTGTCTGTCTGGAACTCTGTCAATTTAAGTAGATAAATCCAAGTAGCTCCAGTGAGAGTTTTATACGACTGCCATTCTTTTGTGTTGTGCTGTTGCTTCTCCAGCATGGATTGCTAGCAATAGGCACAAAAGAGTTCTTGCAAGGAAACCATTTATGAGCCAGGTACAGATTCCAGGTTGTAATCGGTAACAACCAAAATGGGTGGCAATGTGAAAGAATGTTTCGCAAGCTGAACTATTAATGATAACTCTGTTTTTATTTCATTTTCAACAAAACTGGTCTTTCAACATGTCGAGGATTCTTGTTCGTTGAACA
>JAHZNA010004392.1:0-12672 GCA_027743935.1 Sinodicranocentrus sp. ZH6
GTTAACTGTCAAGACTCATGATCATGTCAAGCTTTTCAAATTGATCAGCTGCAATTCATCCTTATTCTGATTTTAACAACGAAAATCCCAATCTATACATGTTTAGCTTATTCTCCTTTAAAACACCATTTAGCACCAGTTTCCAATTCAGCTCCGGTGACGATACAATGGAGAGTAGATTCATTTTAATTTCGACATTAGCCCTTTTCGGCATCATCCTTTTTCTTCAAAGTGGACAAAGTGTGCTGCAAGAAGAAGAGGAAATTCATGGATATCATTTCCACACATATTTTTTTCAAACCAATGAGCGGAACACACAAGAAGCTCTAGCGTTCCGGTAAGTAGTGTCAGTTTCAAGGTTGTTTCCCAGAAGAAAAACGAGTTTTCCTAATTCCCTTTTTATGTAACAGAGCCGCAATCCAAAGCCAAATTGACCGCGGCTTCCTTGCAAACTGCAGACTTAACAAGGTCAACATGGGACCCGTTGGACCTCACCCAGTTGGAAGTTTTGAAACTTGCTGTAACAAAACTTCAATTTCGCAAGGGCTTACTTGGTTCATGCAAAATCACGGAAACTTATCTATCCTCCTTCATCCCCTAACTCGACTCGAAGTAATTGACCACACAGATCGTTCAATGTTTCTTGGGAAAAGGTTTCCACTGGACGCGAGCGTTTTAAGTGAGGATTTGGAAGACAGAGTTGATCGTTGTTTACCAATACCTTTGAGTCATATTAATTCTGTGTGATAACCCAAAATATCATGAATTATTTTCGCAATAATAAATTGGGCTGGTGTGTATTAAGTGTATTTTTATATACAAATTCTAAACACTCTTAGTTGTTAGATTGTTAGATATGTGCATTTAATGGTAAGGTTATTAATTACAGATTGCCACGTATCTACTCCAGCGTCATTCCAAACTTTACAGCGTCGACTCCAAGAATACCTTAATCATGTTTTAGGTCATATTTTACAAGCGCACAAGTCATCAGCCCACCTTCCATATAAAACTCCTTTCCATTCAACCCTTTTCCAAACTTATCTACAACCCAAACAAGTTTTTACTCCCAATAATAACGAACTACTTCGTTTCATCTCTGTTTACGTGATGACTATCGCTTACCTTCTTCACAGCAAAATGCAAGCCTCACATGCATGCCTAAAATACCTATGTATCACTTCATTTATCTAATTTACTTTTCTATCACAAAAAAATCTGCTACTGACTGACTAACAATGAGCCCCTAGCTTATTTATAATATATGCAATATGCAGAGGATCACTAATGCACATGCATATATACACACGTGCTGTTGAAATCTCACTTCTATCTCGTTCATTTTCAATTCACCTCTTTGAGAATCCAATTCAACCCTATCCTAATGTTATCTCCCATTAAATTAGATAGGTAGAATTATTATTACCTTCCATGTAGGTATTACCCTTTCGTGAGTTTGAGTTTCAAAAAAATACTTTTTTTTTCATAATGACTCTCCTATATAGATTTCTCTACAGAACCTCTCATCCTAACAAAGTGGTGTGTGGTTTTCTACATCGTTGAGATGAGGATAAACAATTCTGTATGAAAACCGACTTGCACAATTTTTGCCATTTCATTCTCTCACTGACACTCGCAGTGTGCTGTCAGTAAGTAACGGTTTTTGAATTACTTGCTAACATAGCTTTTCTGTGAGTGCTACCACCCTGCTAGTAATATTCAAGCATTTACACTGTATTTTATATTTTAAAAAGAATTGTCTTTTAAAGAGCTCTTTCATGGAACGTGAGTTTGTGAATATTGAGTAGAAGCACAAAAGCAGATTTTACAGCAGCTTTTGTTTCTCACTAGTCAAGTGGCGAATTCGTGGAAGTTTTTACCTGCACGACAGAGGAAAAAACTCGCTTTCGTAATATCATTTTTTTCCATGCTATACAAAGTTTAACACCTTTTACAATAGGGTAGAGTTGCCTAAGAGTAGATTTATTGACGGTGACATTGGCATTGTCATTTTTTTCTTCTTACAAATAAAAATATTTTTAACCTTATCAAACTTCAAGCTACATTAGTTGAGCACAAAGTTTTGAGCATACAGACGAATGGATTTTTGACTTCAATAAAAATCATTCTCAAAATCAAGGTAGATGAGATTTACTTTAACCGTGATATCCACCTTAGATTACCAAGACGTATAATTAATTTTTAGCAAAGTAACCCACCTGTTTCGCCCTTAGTTTATTGATGCATGCGTGTGTGTGTTTGTGTTTATTAAGTTAATTGAAGCAGAGTAAAGGACACAAATATTTTTGATGTTTCTGCCTTGACAAAGTTGCACAGCATAGCATTGTCAAAAGTGCACACACTGCAAATATGGTGGTTACTGTTACTATCTCATAGGCACAATTTTGTCATAGCTGAATGAATCTATCTAGAGGAACTTCTTGTTGAAGGTGCTTGAGGGAAGAAGGACACCAAAGTGTGTATCAAGTTTAGTGAAAGGATGTATTTTTTGTCGTATGCAGATATCATTATGTATATCTCTGGTTACTCTGCATAATACAAGTTTTAGGACTATCTATATCCATACCTATTTGTTTGTGACTGTGTATCTCATTAAGGAACTTGTGTATACATCAAAACTTTAGTAGCAGTTTAGTTGCAGTTGTAAAGGAAGTGATTTAATTAATTGAGCCAGCAAAAAAATAACATTTGGCTAAATTAGCCAAACTCCAACAACAATGGGAAGGTGAGTTCTTGTGTAAAATTAGAAATTACTTTGTAAATTGCAAAAAACTAGCTTGCAAAAAATGGAGTGCTTGTGAGGGAAATAAAATTTAAAGTTGAATGTCAAGCATAAAATCTCAATTTTCTTTAGTAGATTTTTTTGTTCAATTTAACTCATTTTTGCAATTCATCTTTTTGTCTGCGATTTTGTCCAGTGGCCACGGCGAGGACAATCCTGCTTACGACGATGATTCTCCAAAAGGTGATCTAAATGGGAAAGGAATTGAACCAGATCTAGTCAGCACTTTGATGCCTATGTACGATATAAACTTAAATGGCAAGAAGTCGATTGAGGATGAGAATAAAAATGGAGGAGATGTAGATACCGAATCTGGAATATCTCTTCAAAAAGAGGAAATAGATCCTAAAGACTATCGCTGTGGACTTGGTTGTTTTAGTCCAAAATGGATTCAAGGATTTGCAACAAAACGCTGCTTCATGGTGGTCTTTGCGCTGTTAGGGGTAATCCAAGGGATGTCGTGGAGCTACTTTACTGCGACCATTACGACGCTGGAGAAAAGATTTAAAATCAGTTCTCAGACTGCTGGTAAGCATGATACAACATTATTTCAAAAATAATTTACAAACATACGTATTATGCATACTATTCTCTAGGGTAAATTATCTTTTAGTTACGTAATCACATATATAGGGATATACATGATACAAATATGCAAACAAATAAAAAAAGGGAATTTCCGTTTCGTGCAAAATAGCAACTGTCATCGTAATTCTTTTAATAGACTAGAACATGCAATGCAATACAAAGGTTAATTGATGGAAATTGGGGTAGGATCTACCTAAATTAAAGGCTTTTATGCTATGCATCTTCTGATTGTAAGCTTGTTCATGCCCCCGGACGTCAAAGAGGAAATCATAGTAATCACGTCTCTGTACAACTTTTGCTACGTCAATGTCTGAAACATCCATGAGACTATGGTATACCATATGGAATATAGGTTGACGTTGACTATTTAAATATGATCGCATGTTGAATGTTTTTGGGAATTCGACATGAACATGCTTCAAGTGTGATTTAACACATGCTTAACTCTGAAAATGATCCTTTGTTGAAGCTATTCATGTTATTCATGTTTTGTTTTTCTATACAAATAATTTTCAATTCAATTTTCCGTCATACCTAATTAGTATTTTACCTTGCTTTGGTGTGCTTATCCATATCAACTTAACATTATTAAGGAAATATGTCTAGTAATGAATTCTTCACCACAAAATGTTCTTGAGATGAGGCATTACAGTCATAAGGTCATTATGTGTATGGGATAGGTGATTTAATAACTCTAATTTAATTTTAATTTGACCATTTTCTTTAACCACAGGGGTAGTTATGACTGGAAATGAAATTTCCCAAATCCTCTTCTCGCTCCTTATCTCTTACTTTGGAGGGAAGGGACACCGACCCAGATGTAATTAACAATTTTGAAATTCATAATGATATTCACCCAAATTAAATTACAACTAGCCCATTTTTTCGAAAGGGATCGCCGTGGGAGTTTTTTTGTCTGCTGTATCCTGCTTCGTGCTTGCTTCCCCCCAAGCCTTCCACGGGTCTGGAGAAGATGCCCTCGCCTTAACAGAAGAATACGGGTATCTCTACGACAAATCATTATACTCTGGAGACTCCTCAACTCCAGGTGTTTCACCTCCACCCTTTACTTCCGGTAGGGCTTGTGATATAAATCAACTTAAATAAAAAACTAGACTAAAAAATATTTCCTGTTTATTTTTCTTATCTTTCCGTGTTCTCTCCATCTTCAGATAAAATTGGAAGCGCAAAACGAGGCAGAGTTAGTGTTTGCCGACCCTCAGGAAACAAACTTGAAGGCGTATGTGGCTCAGACAGCGATGACTCAGGAACATCTTGGACTCCCTTAGTAGTCATCTTCATTTCCCAATTTGTTGCTGGCATCGGCGTTCTCCTCTTCTTTACGCTTGGGGGACCTTATCTTGATGACAATTCTTCCAGAAAGAATATGCCTACAGTTTTGGGTAAACATTAGCTTAAAATTGATATTCACCCATCTACAAGATGCTTCCGCACCACCTATTTTTTTATTATATTACATCCTTTCCACTTGTGTGGTCTCTCAGGCATAACGATGAGCTTAAGACTTGTTGGGCCAACGTTTGGCTATGTGATTGCTTCTGGTGCTCTTAAACTCTACGTAAATCCCGGTTTGACAAGCCCAAGATAAGCTTTTTGGATGATTGACTCTCTCAAGTTGGGAAGAAGGAGAATCTGATCTAATTAAATTTATTCATTTGTTCTACCTATTTTTATGCATGATGAGGGCTGCTGCTAGTGAATTCATAATTGATTTTGTATGTAGGGTGGGTTATTTTTGGATCTGTTATGATGATCATGTCTTTCTTCATCGCCCTCTTCCCCAAACGTTTGCGCAGAAAGAATAACAAAATCTCTGTTGATCCGGATGCTATCAATAATCCTGAGATGATACCAAAGTTAAAAGGTAATGATTTATTTGCAACGTAAAATATTCCATAAATCCAATTTCCCGTAAAGTTACAAGTGAAATAAATTTTCTTCCAGATATTCCCGTCGCGGTAAAGGTACTTTTGAAGAACAAGGTTAATCTATTTAACAATCTTGCTGGAGTATTCTACCTGTTTGCTGCTATCGGCTATTGGACTTACATGCCAAAATATTTGGAAACCATTTTCATGCAAACTGCCTCCAACGCTTCGATAATTTCCGGTAGGCAGGAAATGTAATAATAATTTAATTAATTTTAAGCATAAACTTAATCACCTTGATTGCATCGAGCAGGTGCTGTTGGAATTCTCTTCCAATCTTCTGGTATGCTCCTCTCTGGCATCCTTATAAGTAAATTTCAACCTAGCGCTCGCAAACTTGCAGCATGGAACGTTGCAGTCGCCTTCATATCCGTTGCTGTAATGGCATCCTTTACCCAAATAGGGTGCAACGTTGGGAACATCTCATTTGGCACAAAGGTTCCAGATGGAACTTGGAATTTGACTTCTGGCTGTAACGCAGATTGCAACTGCAAAACTAGCAAAATCCTTCCCGTCTGCTACAAAGAGACAAACACTGTCTTCTATTCAGCGTGCCATGCGGGCTGCACAAGTTACGAGAATGATACAATTTCCAACTGCAAATGCATCACAGACAACCCCAACCCCACAGTTACAGTTGGTAATTGTTCGGAAGGATGTTCTGGAATATTTTTACTATTTTTAGCTGTCAGTGCCATGATTAAGTTTTGCGACGCTACTGGAAGAATAGGAAACATGCTGGTAGCTTACAGGTAACAGATTTGCCATGACCATTTAAGACAGCATCAGGTAGTCTCATGACTTATAGCCACTAATTATATGTCTCCAGATGTGTCGATTTGAAGGACCGATCTTTATCAATTGGACTCAACATTTTACTTCTCAGCCTCCTAGCCTTCCTCCCAAGCCCTATTCTATTCGGAAGAATAATAGGTATAAAGCTAAACTTAACCTTTGACATTAAAAGAAAAAAACTGTAACGCTAGACGAAGAAAATATTACGTCATCACTCGTTTCGCATCCATGCGTGAAACATTTTTTTAAGCGATTTTATGTTTGCTCTGCATTTTTAATACATATTCACCCATAATTTTCCTTGCAAACGACTATTTTAATGGATGTTTTGTGCCCACTAATGACTTCTTGTCTCCTCTCTATAGATAACGTTTGTCTCGTTTGGGGTGGGTCTACATGTGGGAAACGAGGAAATTGCATGTTGTATGATGGAGCTCGGCTCAGATACATTTTTAACTTGACGGCTGCAGGTACACTGACTTGCTTATCATTACAGAAAAAATACCCAAGTTTCCTGTTCCAGACTTTTTGATACATTTTATTTATTCTCCAGGATTCACTCTAGTCGGTGGTTTACTGGATTGCCTTGTTTTGTATTATGTGAAAGATATGGATTTATACAAAGAGCCGGAGGAGAATGTCGGAGGACAAGGGTTAAGCTCGAGCCTTCCTTTGAAGAAAGCAGAAGGCATTAGTAATATCGCATTTGAAAAATCAGAAGAAAAGGAAAAGAGATGATGGGGTTTTAAATAATTTATTTTTATAGTGCAAAAGTTTAATCTCGACATGTGATGTTACGATTTTAGTATTATTCAAAACTACTACATTTACATAGATTTTAAGTAATTTTATGGGATTTTGTGAGTGGTGGACAAGTGGACACTACTGAAGATGAATTTTCATTGTGACTGTTTTTCTGCGAGAAAGGAAATACCTGATTTTAATGCCAATAAACGATTAAGGACTTAATAAAACGAAGTTTCGCAGAAAATGTTCTTTAAAAATGCGGAAAAATGATATATTACACGCTATATGGGAAATTTTGACAGTTAGGACCTTATGCAGGGCCTGAAGGGTCTTTTAGATTTGGCGTATTAGCAATACAGTTTGTTCTTAAAAAATGCTGGAGAATGATATATTACACGATATTTTTGAATTGTAGAAAGTCAGGGCCTTATTCAGGGCCTTAAGGACCTTTCCGATTTTTCTCATTTGCAATAGTTAATTAGACCGTCTCTTTAGGTATCGAAATCAAAAAACAGAATTTAAAAAAGTCAAACAGTTCAGCCAGGAGAGCGCGAAGAGTTTTTAAAACTTAGGACCTTACGCAGGGCCTGAAGGACCTTTCAGATTTTTTCGTATTAGCAATAGTTAATTAAAGCATCTCTTTGGGTATCGATAGCAAAAATCAGAATTCGAAAAAGTCAAGCCGTTTAGGCTGGAAAGCGCGAAATGTTTTGAGGTTAAAATGTTCGGCCGGCGGCCAGGCGGCCCGACAGACTGACAGAGTAAAACCAATAAGATTCTTCGAATATATCTTCAATATATTCTGCGAAACTTAATAAATGTTATATATATAACTGTTAAAACATACCCATGCAGTCGGGATTTAAATGCAATCAGCCATATAGCGAAGTCATGCAATGGTATCGACTACCAAATATCATTCAGCAGCTTATCTTATCAAACTGATTATTACGCATCTCCGATAAGCTTGTAAGATAAGGAAACAACGTCAATGCAATACGGCGGTCTGGTTATAAAGTGAAATGTATATTAATATATTTTATTGTGGAACAATTTTGCTAATTGGGCCAGGCAGTATTTACATTTCACCATGAAACTCCAACATAAAGACTTACACAGGATTAGCTCATCATATTATCATATAGCAGAGCTTCCATTTTAACTTTAACTCGCGTTGCATTACTAGTGACGTTTTTTACTTGCCTGTTTACTTTGATCTTTACTTCTTAAGTACACTAGCACATAATATTTTCAACCTGAGTCACAGCCACAGCCACACAAAAATATCATCTTAGGATATTATGCGCGTCATGTCATATACAACGTATTGTAAATGTTTAGCTAGTTTGCAAGGTTAAAAAAGTGAGCAATTTACTTGAGAAAATGAAACATACGAAGTGAATATAAATTACACACCAGGAATTACTCAAACTCCATGTGTTATCATTAGCTTTACTTCGTGAGAATTATTTTAAGTTGGCAGGTGTTAAATCTTCCAGCGTGTTCCAAGAATGCAATGCCATAACAAAGGAAGGACATTTTGAAGGAAGTTGATTTGTGCTTTGTAACGTTTTTTTTGTGAAGTTGACAGTTCAACAAAAAATATTAAAAAATCATGTGGATGGACATTGCCCAACAAGAAATGGATCAACAAGCTCGAAGCGATGAAGAGGATACGGTTTACGATAGGACGAATCCTTTTACTAAAGATTCCACTGAAAGAAGTTCCTCAGAGCTGAGGGTTATGCTGGAGGATAATGATACAAGGTGCGGTTTGGGCACTTGGAGACCTCAGTATCTGCAAAAGTTTTCGAATAAAACTTTTTTTTCTATAGTTTTTACTTTGGTGGGGGTGGTGCAAGGTTCCTTTTGGACGTTTTATACGGCCAATATTTCTACGTTGGAGAAACGGTTCAGTATTGATTCCACATCTTCCGGTAAAAATACGAATTTATAATTCTGTATTCGAATCAATCACATAATGTTTCTTGGCTTAAATTTATAATTACGAACTGTGTTAAAATGTTAACAGGTGTCCTTCTTTTTGCCAATGAGCTCGCTCAGCTTTTGACTGCTGTTGTCTTCACATATTTTGGTTTCCGACGACATCGTGCAAAAATTCTCACTTTGGGAATTATTCTGTCTTCTTTGTCATGCTTTTTCATGGCGTCGCCGCATTATATTTTCGGCGCTGGAAATATGGCTAAGTCTTTGGTGAAGCACGACTTATCTATGAAGAGTGAAATACTTCCAAATCCACTTCCAATGATGATGGAAGGAGGAGTCAGTATTAAAATCTTTGATGAGACTACAGAATATTCTATAACCCGGTTACAAAGTCCTATTCCTGCAGAAGAAGTTGTTCGTGCAGCAGTGTCTGCACAAAATGCAAATGTCACGAGTTCAGTTGCACCTCAGAACTCGACCACTGTTTTTGTCAACGGAACATCTGACAGTAATGGAACTACTGAGGCTACCACGCTTAGTAATTCTAGTGCGGTTGGAGAAATAATAACAACTGAACCACCTGCACCTCCAACAACGACATCAGCACAGCTCACAACAAAGACGGAATTTGAAACTACCACCGAAAAGACCTTTGAAGAAGCTGACGACTACACGTCTCCAGAAATTTTAATCCCGTATCTCAATGGCATGAATAATATTCCAAATTAATTCTAAACATTATCCAGAACATTTTCCTAGAATGACCCAATTTGTTTTTACAGATGAAATGCGCCATGTGTGGCCATTGTGTACTCGTGACGCAGAGGTATTGAATGAACACAGTGCAGAAATCGCCGAGTGTCAAACTAAAGAACAGGAAAGAAAGCTTACATATACTCTCATTTTCATCTCAAACTTTATCGCAGGATTGGCATCAATGATGTTCCTCTTATCTGGTGGTCCCTTTGCAGAAGATACTACAATTATGCCTAACGAGCTCCCACGCATTTTCGGTAATTAACATTGCTCAAACTTTAAACTTTCGCCTTCAATTCTAACCACTAGCAAATCTTATTTTTCAAATAAATGCCAATAGGAATCACTCTCGCTTTGCGTCTAATTGGACCCTTTTTCGGTTACTTGTTTGCGTGGAGCATCCTCAGTGAATTTATCAACCCTAGAGCGGACGTTGTGCAGTATGACTCTCGCTGGTTGGGGGCTTGGTGGCTTGGATGGACATTTTTGGGGCTATTTATGGCTGGATTTGCATTTATCTTCTCCCTCTTTCCTAATCAAACACCGAGAGAATTTTTGAAAAAAAGGTCACTAACTCAAGAGACCGGGTCGACAATGTTGCTGATTCCTAACGTTGGTGCTTTTTATGGAGGAGCAGAACTTAAGGCGGCAAACCCATTTCCGTCAATAACTCGTAGGATTTCCATTTTAATTAATAAATTAGTGAAGCACATAATTGAAGTATTTAATTATTAACTACTCCCATGTCATATTGCTTATAGATATTGCAAATGTGGTGCAAGGCTATCTCCGAAACAAAACATATCTATTAATATCCACCTCCACATTAATACACGTTTTTGTTGGGGTCGGCTACTGGACCTTTCTCCCAAAGTATCTCGAATTCATCTTCCGATTAAAGGCAGCCGACGCTGCGATGCTTACTGGAGTATCTAGTGTGCCATTCCAAGTAGCTGGACTAATGCTTGGAGGAGCCTTCATCTCTCGTTACCTTCCTCGCTCGGGGGAAATCTCATTTTGGAATGTGATCGTAACCATTCTTTCAATTTCCGGTTTGGTCATGATCTCTTTTATGGGATGTAGTACGAATAAAATCGATCTCAAGTTTAAAAACTCCATTCACCATCTCACCCCAGAGGTTGCTGACCATCCTATAATATACAGTAGTTCTCCTTCACCAAACGAACCCCCCTCCTCATCCAGTGTTCCGTCCTATTCCCATTGCAGCGCCGACTGCGATTGCAAACTCGGTCCTATCCTTCCCATCTGTGACACTTATACAGGGACAACATTCTACTCTGCATGTCACGCGGGATGTGAAAAGCTCGTGAATCTTACAACATTCTCACAATGTTCTTGTCTTCCTTTTGAAAATATCACCTTGACTGAAGGCTTCTGCCCAGAGGATAACTGCCACAATGGCTTGATTGCTTTTCTAGTGCTAACTGGAACTTTTCAATTTCTTCATAGCTCTGGAGTCGTGGGTAGAATGCTGATGTCTTATAAGTAGTTTAAATATATTATCTATCCCTTTTGAAATATAATTGACGATTTAATATTTTGATTACATTCTTTTGAAAATTGTCCGGTAGATCCATTCAAGCAGACCAACGAACGGCAATAATTGGTCTGACGTTATTTTTCGTCAGTATCGTTTCCGTCATCCCAAGTCCTATTGTTTATGGAAGTTTATTTGGTATGATAAGAATTTTGAAAACAAACAAACAATATTCAGAAAGAAGGTATGCATATGTAATGGGACAATTTTTTTGTAGAGTCCGCTTGTTTAATTCGTGACGATAGCTGCAACGACCAAGAAGGCAACTGTTTGTTGTATGATAGTGCTACATTGAGATTCGCTTATAATCTTGGAACTGCTGGTGACTTTAAATCTATTACAATTGTTTTTCGAAAGCTTTACTGGATTCTAATTTTTGTAAATAACTTTTTTCAGCTTTTATGATGATAGCTCTAGTCTGTGATGTTCTACTATGGAAGGCACAAAAATTGCAAGAGATTCGAATCTATGATGGGGAGTTGAGTCAAAATCCGAACAATAATTTCGAACCTTCCTCCTCCCATTCCAATCGTTCATCATCAATTCTAACATGATGAAATGATGATATGATGGTGGCTTAACATTTATACACCTATTTATAACCCGTAAGCGATTAGAATATTGTATGCATAATACGGCATTTATTTAACTAGTTATATGACTGAAATATATCTATATACCCGTTTAAATAATTTTTCCGGATATTTTAAATTAAATATAAGGAATTTATTCATTACCTTATCGGCTATAATTTATCGATTCATACTCCACTGTTGACTGTTTTTCATTCTGCTTCAAAATAAGTTTAAATAATTTTAACCTTTTTCTACAAAAAATTGTGTTCCAAGCAGATTCCTAATAAAACAGTCAAGGCATTACATGTTAGCAAATAAAAAATATAAAAAATCTATATTTGCATTTAAGAACACTGGCAACTCGCAGGTCTCATGAATCGTGATATGTTATCAAGAACCCATAACTTGGATCACACCACAGTCTGATTTTCAATGCTTCCAATATTTTCACTTCTTTTCTTTATACATCTTGGATTGTGATTGTATATACTATTGACTGTAAAATAAATTTCAAAGGTTAAATACATAACTACAGTAAGCTAGGTCGTTTCCCTTTTCACAAATCACTAAACTAAATCATATTCCTTTTGGTTCACTCTGTTATCTAAGAACGAACATGTTCATGTTATTTATTTACGTAAGATTTACTTAATATCCAGAAAGTTTTCCTTTCATATCTTCTTGTTGAACTCTTTCTTATCATCCCTTCCCTATTGGCAGTGGATTTTATCTCAACTCCAGACAAAATATGGGTCACTTGGTCATCTCATATTTTGAATGAAAATGAAGATTCTCTTTTTAATCTACGCATGAGCCTGCACATCCAGGGATTTCTCACGGAAATAACTTCAACCATAAAGAGATGAAGTGAAAGAGATGAAGTGAGTGTGTATATTTGTAGATAAATAGAATCATTTGGTGAACGCAGAATGCGTGTTAATAAATTCCACAGAG
>JAHZNA010004393.1:0-20592 GCA_027743935.1 Sinodicranocentrus sp. ZH6
CTCTGCATTTAAGTGTCTGTCTTGACGAATTATGATGAACATGAGCATAAAAAAGGAAAGTCTATTAAATATGACAGTGCTTTGACTAAAAAAATGTTTATGCAAGGTTTACCATGGTTTGAGGATGATTTTTTACTGTGTTTGCTGGCTGTGTTTGCACACATCTTAAAACAAGAGAAAGCAAGTAAAAGTGTACTTGATTCATGTCGAGCATTATAAAGCTAAAAAGCCGTATCTCAAGTTTCAGATACGTTTTCACGCTTCACGAGCGTCAAATAGAAATATATATTATTGATTTACAATATGATTTTTCATCTTTCCTTTCTTTCATTGGCAGGCTACTCTTCTGCAGCTCTAATGGCAATAACAGTAGCTATTCCGTTTGCAAACCGTATCCTGCATAACAATGAAGTCGGCCCTTGGACAAATATCTACCAGGCGTTTTTCCACACATATTTGGAGTTGTATCTGGGAAACTCTTGTTTGGGTAAGTCGAACGAGGCATCTGTTTTGTATGAACTTCCACGCTTCAATTTGGGTCCTGTGAGGATGACTCACTATAGGTCATCTGGAGAATTCGTCACTTTTACAAATTTCAGTGGAATGCTCGTTTTGAGAATTTCATTTCTTGTTAATGTGGTTGTAGTTCTACGAAGCTCAGGGTGCTTAATGCGATTGGTCTTATTTTTAGGCATCGGGGTGATGATGCTGGTGGCTCTGACGATGGAACGATTTGTTGCTGTGTGTCATCCAGAAAAGTCACGAGCTTTGCAGGGATCAAAGAAGGCGTATATCATCATTGCTTCAATTCCTATCTGCACTTTTCTCACCTACTCTCCTCACCTATTTTTGTCTACACTTGTGCAGTGTGTAACAAACGAAGGTATGAAATGAACACTCATAAATGTCACTTTTGCAAAGCATTTTGAAGATGGTATTTTGAAAAGGTCAAGTCAAGGGTACTAGATGAAGTGTGATCATTATAAAATCTTTGTACGTTAGGAAAACTGAGGGATCTATTTCTGCCAAATATCTTGAGTTAGTGCTTGTTCAATTCTTGTAGTTTTATGGAAATTCAAATGTAAAAATAAAAATGTAATTTAAATACATGGCTGTAAGTAGCAAAAAATAGATCTTTTCATTCATTTTTTGAGTTATATTGCACAACCAAATATGACCTCAATACGGAATAAACTCGAAGATCAGTAGATCACTAAAGCACATGGAAGTAAGTTTGATGTGCAAGCTTCAAGGAAATGATCTCACTCAGCATAATTTTTGAAAAAAGTTTATTATCGCACAATCAGGTTGAAATGAGTTGTATTGTAAATGCACATAAACGTTTTCGATCTGCGCTGTGGAATGCCAAATACCATGCATTAAAACATCTCAAGGTGATTTTTTATCCAGGGAGGAACAATGAGTGCATTCCGCTAGTTGCATTCATCCTGGATGTAAAACATCATATATTATTAAGCTGAGAAGAAATATATAAAATCTCTGAATGCCTGGTCTAATCCTTTCAAAATGGTGGAAACAACAACTGCGACGCAATTACTAGAGAGTGCATCACAAAAGTAGAAGAATATTGCTAAACTTTTTCCATTGGCTTCAGTCTTGAACTCTCATTTGGGCTTCGACTCGCGAAGTGGCGTCGTAAAATAAGAGGCAATTTGTAATTCCTTTAAGATCAGCATGATGCACCAAATACTCTGCAAATGGTAAAGCGATAAAGCTAGAGATAAAATTTTTGTAGTAACTTCATGTACCGATTATCCTCACATTCGTCTTCCAGAGTGCTTTCTCTCCGTCTCGCTTTCACTTCTTTACGAATCATGTCATAAATAAACTTGAGGAATCTATATTTTTTCCGAAGGAAAGCGAAATCTTATCACAAGATCGTTCTTAAGATGCTAAAAATATCGAACGGAAACCCAAACTATCTTGAGCTTCTTTTCTAGATTTTGCACATCCTCTCAATTTTATTGAGTTAGCAGACAATCTAAAGGGTATTAAATTGTACTGAACACTACAAAAGTAGCAACGGGGCAAATTTTACTTTCACTTGAGATTACGCTAATTAGGTAGTCTTTTCTCATGCCAGCTTCGATGAAGTTATAATTGAATTTGCACTGGAAGCGTTTTTAAAATGGCAAGAGTTATTTTGCTTTGCTGTTCTTTTTTCTGCCTTGAAGTTTTGTGCACTCGTCTAGCGAAATAATTATTGAATACTAGACTTCGATCCGCATGTTAAGTTATAAAATAGTACGACTGTTTTTGCCAATTGAAACTAAAGTGGTTCGGTAATTGAAGCGGATTTTTGTACCAAAGAAACGTTCCGTATTACAACCATAATTGAATGTATTTATTGTAACACACAGGGATAACAATATACCAAAAGCGCAACAACTATCAGTTTATCTCATCAATAACCTTCTTGATTTATAAATGGTTCCTTGGACTGGTTTTTCGACTCATTCCGACCATGCTTCTGGCGTATCTCAATCTGAGAATTATTATAGCGTACAGAAGAACTTGTGCAAGACGGAGAATAATGACTGGTAAGTGCAAAGAAATTAATAAATGAATACAAAATCTTGGAAAAAAATACACTAAAATGCAGTGTTGTTTGCTTGTGTGTGGAATTGTAGTGAACATAAATTCTTGAATTGAAAACAACATACAATAATATTGAAGATATAAATATCGTCTCATATAAAAGTTTGACATGAGATAAAAATAGAATTAATCAGTTAACTTACAATTCAGTTCTGTCTTTCGTCCTAATTAAGTTCACCACGAAATTCTTATGAACTGTCATACAAAAATAACTTTTTATGTGAGCCTACTAATGACAGTTCCCGCACAAAATGTCCGTAATCACAATCACTAATCACTGCTGTCCGTCCATATAATTTCATTGTCTGCCATTTCTGATAGTGAAAGCTATAGCTAGCATTATTAGGAGAGTAGGCAGATTATTCGTACAAAAGAGGAGTAAGCTTTAATTTGATTTGTTTTTCATGTAGGAAAAACCTCGAGAGATGAGAGCAAGAAGTTTGCGGAGGAGAGCCGAATAATGCTTCTTCTGGGTTCAACGTCCGTTCTTTTCTTTGTCTGCGTGACTCCAATGGTCATTCTCAGTGTAACAATATCTGATAAGCTCCTCAAGTCTTTTTCCTTCCAAGTAAGTAATTTACAACCAATAAGTTGATGAAGTAGGAAAATGCGTAGGAGTTTTTGTGTTTCATCCATGAAAGCTCGTATCCCCTTTCTGGGAAAGAAGTGTATAAAATACTCAAATATTATATTAAGAATATGACAAGTTGGATTGGAGTGCTCGCTACTCGTCTTATTATTATTTTACTTTTGCTTGGTGTAATATTCTCGCGAGTTCCGTAATACGTTTCTAGCATTGCTACGAATTGGGCAAAAGAAAGGAACGATGGCTGCTGGAGGAAATGGAGCCACACCAACAAACAAACCGTCTGGAGGAGTAACAGGGACAAATGGAAAACCATCTAGTGACCCTGCAGCAGTTCAGCAGCTTGGAGGAAGCACTCCGCTTTTATGACAGCAGTCTGTCGCCACAACAAGTGGTATCAAGAAGTATCTCCCAGCGAAATCATCATCTTCCTCGGGAGCTTACAACATCTAATCCTTTCGTACAAGTTTTCATGATTTTTAAGTATAACGAGTTTTCTTACATAATGATACTTACAATTGTTACAATTATTAATGTTTTAGTTATGCAATTAAAGGTCGTGTGTTAAATAAAATAATAAACATCGAGTAGAACTAGTTTCGTCGATAAATATGTCCAAATATTTGTGGTGATAAATGTTCAGTGGCTACACTTTAAATACTGAGAAATAATCTCGATAGATGTCGTTAAATATGGATACATGTTACATTTCCAAATATGGGTAGAAAGCGGAAAGTAGTACACTAATCGCGACTCATTCAAGTCTTCATGTCTTTGTGCATTCATCAGTCTTTTCAGAAACTCTTAATTGGTCTACAAGGCTGTGATGACAATTGGCCAGGTGTATGATTAAAATTGAACCAATACGAAACGATAAAATATCCCAATAGAGAGCAAATTAATATTAATGGATGTTTGCAAAGCATTATAAAACAATATTTTCATGTATATTAATGCAAATCATCAATTTTTGGTGAGCGAACCTATTTGACATATATAAGGTGTTACTTCTTTGCTCTCTATTTCTCTATTTCTATTTCCACTCGTAATATTCTGAAAGAAACTTATGCATCTATTAAAATTTATAATTTGTCGTTGCTAAAAACTAGTGTAAAGTATGTACAGAACCAAGCAAACCGCATTATTACCATAAGGTCCTTCGCAAGTTTGCTGTCTCGCATATACAAGTTTTAGATTAACAGGATGACATTCCGTAACTTGCTGAGAACATTTACAGTTTATGCCCGTTTTTTTCTACATTAACATTTAGTAACGTAACGAGTGTTGAACTATCCATAGTTTGGAGATTTCTGGTCCAGTTTTTAATTGTTGACTCGCGGTTGGAGTCAATAAAAATAAATGTTTATTACTGAATTGCTTATTTATTACTGGTTTTGTTTTGTAAAATTTCCTCTAACTTATTGATTGAGATTAGTAAAGTAATAAAGTAAACTATATTATATAGGTTTGATGTATTTAATGAATGAGTGTGATACATGACGCTAGAACCTGTTTTTACGCGTGCGTGGATTATGTAGATTAGAACCAAGTAATATTAATAACGAACAATTAAAAAATATAAAGTTCATACGTTACATTTCTGTTAATCGCAAGGTTAGTGGATTATAGACTTATCAATATATATCGTATTGTATACAGAAGTAGTGAAATAATGTTCCCTGTAAAACTTTGTTATGAACAATAACGGCTCATCTTTTGTAAAAAAAGTAACATGTGCAACTGACGATGATAAATTGGACCTTTAACAAATCATTGATTCTCCGTTGTAATCGTACAAAATAAATAGTTTATAATATGGTTACCGCAAACTAAACTATATCATCCCGACTTATCACACATTTTGATTTGACATATCCCTGCATTGGCATATTTTGATTGTATATTGTATATTTATGTTTAGTGTTTGTTATAAAAGCCACAGTTGAAGCAATATGCTCATGTAATGTGGGGAAGGTGTGGAATGATTAATTGTCTTAAAATTTTGTGGAAAATGAAGCCAAAATGATTTAAATGTCAGTTTTAATCAGGTCAAAAAATCATAAAAATTTGGATGCCATCTTCAAGTCAGCAAAATTCTTATGTAAATATAAATCACAACTGGTTAAGAAAATTTTAAGTTTAAAATCTATTAAGATTCCTGCTTCTATCATTCAATAATCATTTCAGTTCTTCGCGCACCAAGCTGCACCATTGCTGGAAGAAATGTTAACATAGTATGCTGAAATGTATCCATTTGAAACTTTAAACCAATTGGGATTTCCACTGACAACGGTTCCTAAAATTGCCATGAAATTTGTCAATACAGTTAAAATTTAAACTCCATCACAGGCTTAAGCTTAGGCATACATATATACATATAGGCTGTACTGCACATACCTGATTCTCGGCCTGTAATAGTAATGGCAGTTCCAGTTGCAAGTGATCCTACGACAGTAGAACTTGTGTTTGGAGCAGATCTATTTTTAAATGTAATATGAAATGCATTAGCACCGACTAGAGTGGATGAGAAGTGGTAGCCCTTATAAGATCTAGCATATGAGGCTCAATCAATAATAAACTATTTTACCTGATATTAACTCCATCAGTTGTGACACCTCCGCATGTAGTTGAGGCTCCGCATGTTCCTCCAGTGCAAAACAAATCTTTTTCTGCTGCACGTCTGCGTACTAATCCTGGAAGAATAACACCACCTGCATACACCCATTTAGCGAATTCGTTAGCAGCTCCAGTGATGTCTCCGGCGTTGAGTTTAGAGAGAAGTGTGGATGACTGAAGACTACCACAGCCCAAGTTGAAGGTAAATGATACAAGGGCAGAGTACTGATTTGCATTCAGGTTGGCATAAGTGACAGCGCTTGCAACGCAAGTCTCATAACGTCCTGGATATTTCAAGTCATCTTTCAATAGTGATTCTCCAGTTGCTTGAGTCAATGGCACGGCGTATTTTCCGTTAAGGGGCACGGAGCAATCCCAAACATGACATGCATGTCCGTAGCCAATTGTTCTGATTCCGACTGGATCATTGTAAAAATTAGCGTAAAATCCTTCAAATTCTTTAATCAGATTTAAACCGGCCTGGTTCGTGGGTCCAGTGTACTCGGCAGCTGTAAAGCACAAATCAATTTAATTATCAATTATACTGCTTCTTTGCAATCTTTAATTGTAAATTTCAAGATTCAATCAAATGTCGCAATACCTGCAGCTACAGCTATAAGCGCTGCCAAAACAATCACGATTTTGTTCATGACTAAATCAAATATAATGTTTCAAGAATTAAGAGATTAAGAAGACTCCAACGCGAAGAGACAAGTGGGACTGTGAGGAAAATTTCGGTGCATCCTATTTAAATACATGCATCAGGTCAAATATACAGCATATGATCATATCCAGGCTACAAAGCAGAGTTAAGTAATGACGAAAACGTTTGGGTTGAAGTGTTCATGTTTCTGACATGCATATAAATTGTGCTTTGATTACTTTTGACAAGTTGTGTAACTTCAATGTCTGATTTGCAAGCATTATCTGGAAAATTCATCACAATAACTTATTAACGCAATTCAGAACTGTTTAATGCAGTTCATTTTAATGAAACAACCTGAGCACAGTATTATGCACCATAATATATGAGATGTCTGTTTCCCAATTGTCTACATTTTTGTATTTGATCGTCCATTGGCAGGTTTAAATAATAATGGTAACAGTTGAGTTTATACATTCATTTTGTGATCCCATCATGTTCCATTTCTAAATTATTCCAAATTTAATTAGCAAACATTGCTCATTACTTAATCAAAACGAATGAAACATGAAATGAACGTATAATTAATCTAATCCAGAAGAGTATATTTAAGTGGCATATTTTAATAAACTTCATGATTTGCTTTGCTTATGCTAATATTCATAACACAACAGGATTTTCTGACTGTCAGTGGCTTAAAAATACAATTTCTTTGTAACTTAACCACAACCTTATGATCTGATACGATACAACACCGAGCATGGAAACATATATGATGAAAACAAGCGTTACTAATGTTGGTTTCCAGTTTCCACATCCTTCAAGTGACTTTCATATCTCGTTGAAAAATAAATATTTAATGGTGCGCAATGGTTTGATTACCACCAATTTGTTACTTGGATAAGTGTTTTTACTTTTAGACTGTTGTATATCAATTGAAGAGCACGTATCAATATCGAAGTTACATTATGTCCCAAAAATAGCGCTGACTGGAATAAACACTTGTCTCATAATAACAATTATATAGTCACTTATCAATAATTCGTATTTTGGAAAAGTGAAAATCCCTGACATGACATGAACAATAAGCAACGCTGACACTCATCAAAAACATCAATGCAAAGATAAAGGTTGTAAGTGATCATCAAGATCATTTGTATCATCCCAATCGATAAAAATCAAAGTTTCATGTTATCTTTTGCCTCTGTCTTCGAAGTTTTGAGTTGGTAAACTTTTGAACTTGTAACAATAGAAGTAACTTGTAAACTGTCTTTTCACTCTGACAGCCTGAACAAACAAGTGATAAGGGATTTTATCTTAAATATGAACACTTGAAGTTCTCAATGCAATGTCGTAAGTTCATGAAAAGGCATTAATATGCATAATACGTATTTTTTAATAAGATTGTAATTACTATGTGATAGTGAGAATACATGGTTTGATTAAAAAACGAACGATAAATATTACAAAATAGAACATGCTGGTATTGTGTAGTGTAAGAGCAAACAAGGAGGAAAACAGAATTCGGTTTTATGTATATTTAGTAACGTTGTATATAAAAGCGTGAATTCAACAGAACCGTTTTTGTATACCATTAATCACCTCTTCCTTCACTAGACGTGACATTATTCGCTCCTCAAATCAAAGTAAAATGGCAAGAATCCTTTTTGTTGTAGCTCTGTTGGCATGCGTTGGATATTCCAGGTAAGTTTTTTATCTGCATTAAAAACTTTGAGCATTTTTGGCTTCGTATAATTTACATACTGACTTTTAATTTTTTGTATTCGTTTAGCGCAGTTACACATGCTGAAGCTTTAAGAAGATTTCAAGCTGTTGGTAAGTATCATGCCGCAAATGCCATCAACCATTCAACCAAGTTTTCAATTTCGTATAGTAATTTCATACTGGTCCAATATTATTTGTTATTTTCAGGAATTACGGTTACCTCAAGCGGTGGCTGCAGCGACAGAAATGTTCCCACCTGTACCAGCTTAGACACAGCTCGAGAAAATACCGTTGCAGGATTGGTAACTCTCAAAACTGCATCTAAATGTGTCATTAACGTCACCGGAGGTACCGAAGTGAGTTTCAAAAATTCAAAGAATTTTGTGTCTGGTTTTTGTTAAGTCCAACCATATCTGTTTCTAACTAAATATTCAACTCAATCTACAGACTGGTCACGCTAGTGGAACCTATTCGCATTGGACTGGATACAAAGCTGATATCTCCGTTAATACTTGCATTAACAATTATGTGACCAATTCATTTACTTACATTGGAGTAAGAGGTGATGGTGCCCCGATGTACCAGGTAAGTTTACAAAACGTATTTTTAAAAGCACAATACTCATCCTATTCAAGAGATGATGCTATTGCAAGATGTTTTTTTAACCTGTAGTCTGCTGCTGGAAACATTTACGCTAAAGAAGGAAACCACTGGGATATCGTCTACTATTAAATACACCGATTTTAAACAAATCTTTATGTTGAGTCTTTTTCCGAAAATAACTCGTTTTATCATCTTCGTACACCAATTCTGTGCAAAGTAAAGAATTTGCTTTTACCGCTACCGTTCTGATATTAAATATAGAGCATAGATTACGTTAAGCAGTAAAGTTTTTAAAACGCAATTTCCAAAATAAAATACAAAAATGGTATGAGATCATTATTGCATGAATTAGTTCACTGCTATATTTAAAGCACGGTATCAATCATGTGCTTGTGCATAGATGGCTAAAACTTTGCATAACAATTCTCAGCAACATTGCCAATGTCAAGGATTTATGAATCCACAAATGAAACTACATACATAATTCTTTTTCTTATGTAGATTAAAATTCCAACCGCAAAAAATACACATGTGCGGCCAGGGCCAACCGCTCTGCTAGTACCATCCATCATGGTTTAAAGTTGATTGGAGACATAAAAGCAATTACGTGTGGAAAATTTCTAAGCTTTTTAAAGTGTTTTTTTGCCATCTTGAAGCTCTCGTTGAATTGAATAACATAAAGATGAATTTACACGTCTTCATCATCATTCAAAACCAGAATGTGAATTGTGAATGCAGATACATATACATCCATGCAAGGAAAAGTTTTCGCACCATTATGAACCCATATTAATATTCATAACAAAAATAGCTTCTGAATTGGAGAATATGTAGTTTTTTCACAAAATGAAATAAGCTTTGTTATCATTTCGGCTTTAAAAAAATAAACTACTAACAACAACCATTCGCGTAATGTTCACACTCCACCTATCCATTAATGTACCAATACCAATGCACCTAGACATACGACGAAAAGCTACTTGTAATCCACTTAGAAAGATAAAATTAGTTTGCAAAGCAATTTTACGTGTACTAAGGAGTGACTAATAGGATGAGATTACGTATTTGTGCAGCTTCACATATAAATGCACATCACATTTACATTTGTATGTCAGTCAAAATGGTTTACACCTTTATTCTACATTTTACGCATAACCTCCATCTATGTTAAAATTGAAATGTGCCTAACGTCGAGATTGTATAGTACTCAATTTTCTTCTATAGCAATGCCGTGTGCGTCAAAAGATGTAATGACTGATATAGGCATGTGTTCGAAGTTTGAAGTCTTGTAGCAATCGACACTGACATTTACCATGTTGCATATATGTTGTGTTTCCTGTGGTAAGGAAAGAAGAATCATTTAAGGTGACCATATTCATATTCAGTCGTTTTCATGTAGTGTAGCTCCTTTAGGTTAATTTAACAGTGTGTAGGAAATCAATCGACAGCGTGGTACATGAAAAGATTACAAAAGTTCGTTTATTCTAAAAATCCAAACTCATCGTTATTCAGCTAAATTTAGTTACCCATGCACACGAAACGAGTATACTGTCCACTGTTTACTATACGCATTGATATTTTTGATAATATATCATACTCTTCATTTCGACCAACGTGATTGAAAGTCTTAGATTTTAGATTCATTTGCAACTCCCTAACTTTGCAGTACTTACAAATGTTAAGAACTGTTGCGCAGCATTGCTAATGCTAGCTAAGGAGAAAAGAACATGAGCAGCTATACTAATAAAGGTTTTTCGAAGAAAGGATACTAGTGCGCTGCGGGCAACATGCATCCTCATAATATAAATATTGAATACTTATTTAACTAGGAATCTCCTCAAGAAAATTAGCCACACTCGTACTAAACCGCACGAGAGAGTAGTGTCTATTGCAGAGAGCCAAATCAAATTAATGCACGCTCATTTACGGTAAACAATAGGGACTAACATTTAAATGTCTATAGAAAATAGTCAATAGAAAAATTTTGGGTTTCATACCCACAAGTTGTGTGAGTTGTGTGTTTGAAAATTGGTTTGGTATACATACGGCAGTTAATTACTGTGCGGTCTATCATCATTAACAGAGGGACGAGGAATACTGGGTAATGATATCCCACTGCAAATTACTTTTCACTGTAAATTTATCTTGAAAGCTCTAGTTCATAGAGCTGTTGGAAGAAGCGTAGGTATATTAATCACCATTTGCCCATTTTGTGAGTCCTTGTAAAAGAATGTTAGCGGATCTAAGCCAGGAAAGTGTGCTAGATTTTTGCCTGTGCTAGTGGGTAAACTATAAAAAAATACTTTCAATTTTTTGTTTTCTTTCAGGCAATTAAAAGTGTTTCAGATTGATTGAATATACAAAGAAGTGGCAAGATCAACATGAGTTCGAAAGTCTCTATGTTGTTTTACATTGTGGCGTTATCATTGCAGGTTTAAATTTTAATAAATATTTATAGTTATATAATACCTACACAATAATATGTATAGGTAGGTATACAATAGAGCTATTAAGAAAATAAAGTACAAGTACACATGCATAATCTTTGCAAATATTTGCTTTACGTTTTAGCGCACAACAGCTAAGCCGGACAAGTCGGACAACTGTCATCCTCAACCAAGCAAAGATACAGATCACTACATCATTGGCTATGGTTCTTTGATAAATGGAGAATCGAAGAATAAGACATCCAGTGATACAGGCGTGAACGTGCCTGTAAAAGTACTTGGTTTCAAAAGAACATGGTCTTGCAGAGGGTATTCTAATGCTTCATTAAGTACCACTTATCTTGGCGTAGAAAAACAATCTGAAAACTATTTGAACGGAGTAGTCTTTTCCATTCCTAATTATGAAGCCGTACAAAAGTATGATCAAAGAGAGCGCTATTACTGCCGTGTGAAAGTTCCATTTGAAAACATCACTGTTTTGAGAGGAAACATTTCTGACAACGGGGTATTCCCAACTGAAGATGAACTGAATAAAGCAGAATTTTGGATTTACATCACCAAGCCTGAATTCTACAGCTTTCCTGATGAACAGTATCCGATTGTGCAATCATACGTGGACATTTTTCTATCAGGCTGTATTCAAATGGAGCGGAAGTATGGATTAAAGAATTATTCTGACGACTGTGTCACGAAAACTTACGGTTGGGAATATTCATGGGCTAATGATAGGATTCACCCCAGAAGACCATTCGCTTATCAATCAGAAGCAGGAGCTGTAGATAGGCTGATTGGGAAGTATGTGCCAGACTACTCTTCTAGAACATATATCGAACGTATATATGTAGTCAGTCGCCGTAATGATGGATCTCCTGTCAGCGTAGTGACACCCTTCATGATTTTCTCAGCCTCATTTGCTACATTATTTGCTTGGAATTAATAGTCGACATGGATGACATTTTCCAAAATTTGAATAGAGAGATGCATAATGTGTCTACCATGTCAAATTTCTGAATCAATATCCATCCAGGTAAAATGTATCTAATAAGATTTATAGCTATATAACTATCAGGTGACCTTCAGAATATTTTATTATAGACAGAGATAAATCGACAAAAATGCGAACCTCAAAAGGATTCTAGCCTTAAAATTACATGTATGTAACTGTATAATGCGCTAAAACTAGACGTTGCAACGTTGACGGTTTTACTTTACTAGGTTAATTTTGTGCCATTAGCAGCCAAATATTTCATAAGTAAAGTACGTCAAACATGATTTACGGTACTTATCTTGACGATGTTTTGTAAATATAATGTCAAGCGTATTGTTATGCTTGAACTCGAGTACAGGCGAGTTACGCAGAATTTTCATGGGAGTGACTGTACCTCGTTCATTTAATGACTAACAATAAATCTACAAAGCAAACGATTTTCCTCAAATGTGAATAACATTCAGTGGTATGGACGGCGACTTGTTTATTTTTTAGAAGGAAAACTTGCAAACCAGTCTGGAGAGTCTTCGATTTTATACCCTTAATGGAACACTTCACAATGCCTCTCTAAAACCATATAACCAGTACACTAGAACAAATTCTTATATTTGTCAAAATTAATGATAATCGATTTGTAACAGCATTTCATTGTGACATGAATTGGGTTTTCGATTACCATAATACCCAGCCAAGTGGATAAAAAAGAAAAAAAATATTTATATCCTACTTTCAATTCAGCTCATGTTTTGACAAACTTATTAGTTGCCTGAATATGTTCATCAGTAAAATATTACCCATTTACTTAATTTTTTTTATAGCTTCGACACAGCCATTTTGACTCAACAAAGTGATTGATATATAGCAGTTCTAGTTCGTAGTAACAAGTACGATGCAACATGCATACAGAAACAGTCGACTTTTTCTAGTTCCATCGTCAGTAGCAGGAAGAGAAGCTCAGCAAAAAAATCAAGTTATATACACTGTAGTTGCTGTGGGAAAGCAACTAGTAAATTTTTCCACAAACCTCCCTCCCAAGTTGCGTTTAGGTTGCAAAACTGCATTCATACCCGTGCGGCAGGTGTAAAATTAAAATTAGAACAAACAATAGTCTTCCTTAATTTTAGCTTCACAAACCTGTCTTACCCCTCCATACCATGCCAGATATTATGCAGCCTATTGTATAGCCATTTACCACGGGCTGACCAACTCATGACCTTATCAAGGCTATCACAGATAAAAAATTGTCTTTGTGGGTTATACCACGGTCTTGTATCTCTATCGCGGACAAAGCTTTTAGTAGTTTGTGGACGGTGATACATAGCTGATATATTTCTGAAGTATCACACGAATCCGTAGAATAAATTTCGAACGAGTCATAATAGTTAATATCTAGGCGGGTATAAATTTACTCTTCGCTGTTTAACATGGAAGCTTTTGGTACACCCAAAATGTACAGTTTCATGACAATATTTCTTTACATGATATTGTTGTTAACGGATTTATCTTCACAGGTAAAATAATAAATGTGAACAAAGAAAAAAATCCCTAAATTGTATATAGAATTACTGTTTGGATTACATGAAAGCTATTTTGTGATCAATTAACATTTAGAAATCAATACAAGAAGACACAGCCGACTGTAATCCATCTGGAGATCCCGCCCAAGACCAATATCTTGTGGGATATGGATCTCTTATTAATACGGCATCAAAAAACCGTACTTATGACAATACGGGTAAAAACCTACCTGTTCTCATTACTGGATTTTCACGTGTATGGAACTGTAAAGGCGTGTCAGTCAGCTTGAGTACCACTTACCTGGGAATTGTTCCAAGGAAAAATGGAACCTTCAATGGAGTCGTCTTCAAAATCCCAGACAGTGCAGCTCTAAACGCTTACGATGAGAGAGAGCTATTCTACTGCCGAGAGGAAGTGGATAGAAATGATATATCTCTATTGATTCCATCGAATCAAAGTCCAGCAACACTTCCTGATGGACAGTACTGGATATATGTGACCAAACCCCAGTACACAGCTTTTCCAACGACAATTTATCCGATTGTTCAATCATATGTGGATGTGTTTTTATCTGGGTGCTTAGAAATGCAAGACGAATACAGTTTGGAGAATTTTGCTGATGACTGTGTGAGAACCACCGATGGTTGGGCTCACCCTTGGATTAATGATAGAATATATCCTCGTCGTCCATTCGTACGTGAACCAGCTGCGGGTAGAATTGATAAAACCATTTCAAAACTTCTACCAAATCAATTTAAATCGATCAAAGTCGAATAATAAACAATTCTATCATAATCACGATAATCAGCAGCTTTAAAATGGAAGATTCTGTAAATCCATAAAACGAACCCAATAGTTATGTGATCGTATGCAATCAAAACTAATCTTCTCTGATCTTGATCAGTGTAGTCTTATAAATATTAAATATGCTTTACTACGTATTATAGGGTAGTGTTTAGTAAATTAGTGCATCTAAGCAAAATTTAACAAGAATCCTTCAAAACATGTTCAGGAAAATCATTTGAATGAAACTCATATATGGTTTTGGTACCTAAATTGTGATTGAAATTGAAAAGCGTAATTTGTAAATAGGTAAGTAAATTTGTTAAAAAGATAAGACTGCATTGCAAGGTAAGAAATACATCGAATAAAATGAGCTGATTCAATACACTTGAGTTTAAAATAGTTATTGCTCTCATAATTTATTTCGTTCATCCAACCAATGTTAGGTTTTTTAAGTTTGCACTTACAATTACTAAGTCATTATACATTATAATTAAACAATTTAAACGTACTGGTTACGCACAGGAACTCGTGTCAGGTAGAAGGGTAGGAAGAGTTTTTGCAACATGATTAGAATTGCAGCAGAAGATTTTTAAAAAGTCATACTACTTACTACATGCATAATTAAGCATCTCCAAACACGATCTAAAACAGAAACGAAATTTCCACAAGTCGGCAAGAGTACGCAATATACCGAAAATTCACTGTCTTGGACTTTGAATTCTTGCTTCGTACTGGATAATTTTCAATCCGTTGGTCAGCATAAAAAGTGTCTGGGCCCTACAACATGGATAATTATAGTTAGTTAAATTAAATGTGTCAATTATCCAGTAAAACAATTTCTTTCATGGGAAACATGAAAACTGTAAATACCTTTAATTTGTAGACCACTTTGTAGATAACATTTGGTTCGACTTTCACTGGTTTTTCAAATTTGATACAAATTATAGTTCGCCTTTTCACGATCAGTGATTGATTAGTTTGAGCGATGATAATGTTAGAGCCCTGAACTTGAACTTGTAGTGCAACGTCATATGCCGCATCATCTATGTCTGGTGCAGGAAACCCAAAGCTGACGATTGATATTGACTGATCCACTTCAAAACTATCATACATGTCGATTCAATCGGATTTTCATTTGACATGAAAGCTTGGTCGGAATCCCATAAATTTTTGTACTTTTGGAATTTAAAACAACTTACGAATCAAAGTAGGAGATATGAGATACATACGGATATACCAGATCAGTCAACCTTACAGCAAAATGGGCGGTGTACACATTGTTAGTGTTTCGCGCACGACTATTAAATGAAATCGTTGTAAGCTGAGATCTATGGAGTTTTCAACATGCAGTTACATGCGTAACATATCCAGTTTTTATATATTTTCTTATTCATCGTCAAAAATAATTATTGTATAAATTATTAGTATAAAGTATGATACGGTACTTTTTATCATGGGACACAGTCAGGTACTGTAAAACACTGAGCGCCTCTTCGGAGGTCAAAACTTTCTGTGGAACCACAGCAAGGGAGAAGTCTTCCGCGGAAATTAGTGGAAATCTGAGTAGAAAAACTGCATCTCTTAACGCAGTTCGCTGTGTTTCTGGTGTAATCGCTTCGATTCCTTGTCGCATACATTCTGTTTCAGCCCATCTGCATAATGGTTTACGTAAATACGCATTAGGAATTATACTCTTTACTTTAATCATCATTAGAATAATAATACCGGAGCGCTGCAAAGAAAAGATCTAGCTCGGCAACATCAAGCTCATCTTTCCCCAGAAAGTGGCATAGGTTAACATAGGTCAATGTTAAAAAATCTTCGTCATCGATTACTTTTCCAAAATTGCTATTGAACACAATGTAAATAGCAGGATAAAAATAGCATGATATTTGTTAATGTGTTTATTCAAAGAATTAAAATTCAACCTGATCATGAACCCTTCCGCCTTTTTCTCTAGGTCTTTTTCATCAAGAAGCTGGGCTGCTTGTAAGATGGTGACGACATTGTTGGTCGTCAGATCGCTTCGTAATAGCTCCGCACATTTAACTGTAAGAGGTTGAATATCGTATTTTTTTGCCGCATACATCAAGTCGACAGCATTCTGTATTGACGCTTCGAAACTTCCAGTGTAGATAAACTGCACACATTTAAGTGTATAAATATTTTCATTAACAGTATCAATTATATATAATGGTATGTTTATAACAGTTACTTTTAGCATAAGACCAAATGCTATTGGGTCTACATCTGGTATATCTATAACTTCTTCCGATGGGTTGGATAAAGGTCCGAAGAGCATTGCTTCAAAGACAGCAGAACTCATTGCTAAAATTAATTTGTGAGCCGACATTAACTCAGCGGATGAAGGATCGCCGACAAGGAACTTTATATCGTGCCAAACTTGTTTCTCAAGAATGTATCCAAGTTTATTTGTGGGCAATGGACACGGATCACGCCAATTTGAAATAACATTTGAATGTGATGGCACGGTTGATACGTTATCCGTGGTGTTGGAGTTTGCGATTTGAAACGCAATTCTGGGTAAATTTTGACTTGGACTAAGGAACTGTGATAATTTTAAAGATATTTCAAACTCCTCGACAGGAGGATCACCGGGAGAACTAGATGCTGTAGACATTTTAGAATATAAAAACGATTGTTTATTATTAGCAGTAATTGAATAATATAAATTCAGCATATGGGGTTAAATCGACATACAAACTAATTCAAGACAAGGTCTGATCGTAAAACATATGATTTAACGAGAACTTGGAGTGGAATAACTGTGATATGACTTGGTTTTGGTCATTGGTAGGTTTTTGTCAATATTTATTCCTAGAGAACAAGCAACCATTCGGTACCCATCGGAGAGAAGTCGGACAACTGCAGGTTTGTGTCGTGTGTCCTATACAGCAATGAAGGACGAAGTCAGAAGAGCACGGTTTACTAAAGCTACATCTGTCTATGATTTTTCCGAAAAGAAAACTCTGAAAAACATTAAACTTGCATGATATTAATAATCATATTGATATTAACACGAAAGTAGTTTTTATTTAGTTAACATCGAGTGATACACCCAGTGAATGAATACCTTTATAATGTGTACTATTTATGAAAAGTACTCATACACGACGTACTTAATTAACCATCGACGGAAATCATGATACTCATCAGTAAATTCAAAATCAGAATGCATGCTACTACTTATAAAAGTCTAATCTTTTCTGCTGAAAGGGCCAGGCGCCTTATATTTGCCATAATTCCAGCAACAGCTCCACGTAATTCCTCATCTAGAGAACCACTCATAGAAATTAAAGACGGTACAACTCCACACTGGTGTATTGTAATACAATTCCTGGAATCGTGAGATAATGCATATAATGCTTTCGCCGCAGCACGATGAACTCTAGGATTAGGAGAAGTGAAGTAGTTACAAATAGGAGCTACGGCCTTCAGCTGTCCGAACTCATTACAATTATCCTTCCACGGACAACAACGTGCAATGGCTGTCGCAAGGCATTCTCTTAGCTCATCATCTTTAGCAGTGGGCTGTAAAAAGTAAAACAATCTGGTATTATTTTACTGTGAACAGAATATTTCATGCAGTTTGTTAAGTAGGCTACTTACGGTTGGAGCAAGTCGGGCTAAATACTGAACTACAGCATGGTCTGACATTATGGCTAAATTATCAGCATTTCTAGCAATGCAACTAATGGCGTAAGCTACTGCAGATCGGACTTCGACATCTGAGGAGCTCAATAAATGAACAAGAGCTTCTAGTCCCCCCACGTAATTCCTTACCATTTCTGCTGAGGTCTAAAGAGAGGAGTTAATTTGCATTAAATTACCACAAGGTAATAAATATGCAATATTGTCTTTGGGAGGGCTGACTAGTTAAGTTTTCTTTACCTGGGAACTCTCTACATAAGGACAAATGGCCTTGGCTGCACTGGCCTGAACACGGACCGAGCTATGTTTTAAGAGCGACCAAACCAATCGAAATCCATCCAGATTTTCCATTTCCAAACGAGCTTCCTCATCTCTAGCAAGCTCTCCAACAACACGAGTGGTATTAACCAGGAGCTCCTACAAGCAATATTGTTTTTAATGAATTGGACCGATTTTGAAAACATAGCTAGTAGTATGAGGTAGTTGATGAAAAATCGATACCTCATTATCCAGTTTCAACAATGAAATGAGTTTAGGAGTTATAAGTGCTTTTTTAACAATCGAAACATAACACAATAGGTCAGTTCGCAAAGCGTTGCACAGTGTTCCTGAAGTGTTAATGAGAATTTCTTCTGGCTGAGCTTCAAGTAGTGTTGCTAAAAGACCAACTAAGCCTTGTGTTGGGGTTTCTTTTGTAGATTCTGTACCACTGTCGTCACAGAATAATTCTTGTGGTTTAGCATTTTGAAATATAACTGTACTACATTTCCAAATGGCTCCCGTCGCTGCTGCTAGAAGGGGCTGAAGGTTCAGAATAATATGGTGTACTCACTAATGATAATTAGCATTTTCATGTATGGTTTAAATAACTATCTTATGTGTAGCCAATAATTTATGAATGCTCGTAATTGTTACCTTGTTTTCTCGTAACTCCGGACTTTGAATTATGCAAATAAGCGGCTCGGTAGCGCCCAAATTATAAACTATTTCCCTCGCCTCTTCGTCTTTTGCACACTATAGTGTATTTAGTTTACATTTCAATTATTCGTGAAACATTCCAATTCTAAAATCCTGGAAAGGAGAAACAGCGTAAACCATACCATAAATATTGCTTTCGCCGAAAATTGCACAAGCTCTGCACAATCACTCGATAAACTATTCACAAAGTGACTGAGAAGCCCTTCTGTTCGGATAGCTGTTCGAAATGTGGGATCAGACGCACACTCTTGCAAGATTCCAACAACTGGTACAACAACGCTAACGTCATTTGCGGTGACTAGCCTCGCCAAAAGTGGTATCGCGCCAGCTTGGCGTATAGCCTGTGTGTTTAATTATTTTTATGATTAACTATCTACAACCTTTATAACATCGCATAGCTGCAGAGATACAGAAGAAAATGTATGCATAGTATATAGAGGCATATATAAACTGCTTTCAACAATTACTTGTTTATTTTTTGTTGATTTAGCAAGTGACCACAACGCCTTAGCTCCACATCTGGCTACGTCCCATTCTTCCTCGTCCACATCCAACATGTCAACCTGAGTTACAGATAATTAGCCCTTCTTAATGTCTGTATCAGACAACCATTAAGGAATGCTTTTATATGAATTTATGAATTTTATGCTTATTATACAGATGAAAGGGTGAGTTTTATACAGTTCCTTTTACTGCATTTTTTATGCATAGTTACACCCACCATTAGTTGGCGTCCAACTCCAGTTCACTCCATCAAACATATTATACAGCTCCCTTATCACTTCTCAAATTTAAAATCTTCTAGAGTCGATATCATCATTCTATGATGGTTGAAACACAAATACCCGTCAAAGTAAGCTTACCAGTCGTTTGATACCCTCACTCTTCCTCATTGCTCTTCGTGCTTTCCGTATGTTGCAAATCTTTGAAATTATCTCTGCTGCAAGGAGTTTTATTTCCTTGGATGGTTCATCTAAACAAGGTATTAATGTTTCAAGCCCCTGGAAGAAACAGTATGTATTTGTGTATAAGTAGGAAGGTAAATTTGCCGATTTACTAAATGTTCCAATGAATAGAGTATAAATTACTAAATTTCTGAACAGTCAGAAGCTGGGTTGATTCTAACCCTTTTATCACATAAATAATAGTCTACTAAATCGTTTTTCCACACACCTTCATATTGAATACTAAACGACAAAGTTTAGTATTCGAAACAATATCCTTTAAAACCAACAATGCAGCTCTTTTACTAGTAGATTCCTCCGTTTCCAAAATGTTTAAAAGAACTTCAATTCCTCCAGATTCCTTGATTGCCCGCTGTATTATTTCTTCTGTTAAGTCGCTATCACGTAGTGAGGACAGCGCTATTATAGTTGCGGTTGGATTTCCTGCCTTTTCATACGAAACATAC
>JAHZNA010004394.1:0-10657 GCA_027743935.1 Sinodicranocentrus sp. ZH6
CTCTGCAAAAATGTGGAAAGCCCCAGCCATAACAATAAATCCAAAAAAAGAAATATAAAAATTTTATGACCGATTTAACATACGAGCATTTTCAATCTAACACGTAATCATTATTATTATCCAGTTCTCCCTTATACACATTTTGTTACCATTATATTTTTTCCCTATAAATTCCCTCATATCTTTATGAACAAAAGTTGAGCTGTTCAAGAGAGCCCATATATCGTGTAGTTATTGTATAAAAAAATTGTACATTTATCCCATCTAATACATGCATGTCAAGTAACAAAGTAAGTGGTCCTTTGGCGTCATCAAATCCATTACGTACCACTCAAAACAGAAAGCACGCTATATGAGCACACTATTCGCACTTGGAAGTTGTGTTGACTAGCAAAATTTCAGATAGCAATAACACATTTCGTTTGAGAGAGTGTGTGTGTGTGTCTCAGCTTGTATATATTTCACGATAAATATCCCTTTACGAATTCTACTATCTTTATACCATAAAAGGAGGAATTTACCAGGACAATATGACCATGTGCTTCTTATACTCTCGACTAATGTCTTTACAGTGTACAATACAGAAATGAGAGGAGAGAGAAAGCCTCTGTTTCCCTTTTGCTCATTCACTCAGTCACGGACATAGTTTCTGAATGATTTATTACTACACTCGACTCTTGACGCAGCTCACGTTTTATGTAATAATTATGGACTGCACTCTTTTAGTCAGTTAGCTTCCAGCTATATGTAAAAGCTCCCATTACCTGTTTTCCCTTTTGCTTCCAGCAAAAAGCCTAAAGTCAGCAAGGAAAAGTTCAAATTGATGATGACGATGATGATGATAATCATGGTATAAAACTTACACGCGCCGAATGTGTGCACCTTACATATAAATTTTTTTCGCAACACTCTTTCGCTAAATGTTAAGAAACAAATGCCAAAATCTTTGTGAGAAAGAAACAACATTCACACAAGAGAAAATTCTCAAGGGAGCGATCAACGAGGGAGGAAATTATAGATACTAATGTTCTGGATGAGGATATTAGCCCAGAAAAAAATAAGTATAGGTATACACGTCCCACTCAACTTTAATATTCTGCTATTCATCATCAGCTAACGTGAGGAAGCCATGTAAAGCAGCGTTATTTAATTTGACTCATTAGCAGCGCACAGAGAAAGAGGTGGGGTGAGAGCACAAGGGAACTCAATCAGATGCTAAATTCTGCAATTTCCTCGTTTCATAATAGTTTCCTAGAAAGCAGATCCTTAAGAAAGGCTAAGCTACCGTAATTACAACGAACCAGGTTACTCGTGTGCACAATTAATTTTGAGAAAAGGTTTCTTCACCCGAGGACGTTCTTTAATTTCTTTTCTCTCTCTTAACAATAAAAGACGGGGAGGGAAGAAACTCATGGGAAAACGACAATGGAGACGAGTTACACTTTCCACCTTATTTTATTGTCTCGAGCATTTCAGGTTTTCTATCGAAATCTTCTCTTTTCCAGTTGACATTTCATCAGGATATCATCAAGGTATAGAAAAGTCATAAATATGTATGTGTACGAGACACTACCAGAGAAAGTCGTCATTTTGCAGAAAATCAGCACTTTTCTTTCAAAGGGCAATCATTGACATTTTCTTTCTGTCTTGGAGGAAAATACCGCAGAGAGGGATAAAGAAAAGGCAAGTTGATTCTAAGGACGAATAGTCGCTCGTGCAGATATTGTCGTTTTTTTATAAAGGTTTAGCATTTTTATATTCAAATTCCCATTTCCTCTCTATTCCCAAAAATTTCAAGTGAAAAAAAGTAAGTTAAAGATAAAAGGGGATTTGGACTCTTTTCTTTGAAGCAATGATGCGATTACTGTGGAGCAAAGATAGGATTTAGTTTTGAGTGTGAATATAGGGAAAATTGCGCAATAAGTAAAGATAAGACGGCACATTGGCACACCACATATCACAAGAAGAAAGCATAAGCTGTAAGGAAATG
Organism: Sinodicranocentrus sp. ZH6; assembly: GCA_027743935.1. Lineage (NCBI taxonomy): Eukaryota > Metazoa > Arthropoda > Collembola > Entomobryomorpha > Entomobryidae > Sinodicranocentrus > Sinodicranocentrus sp. ZH6. Next base: position 1,991 of record JAHZNA010004394.1, read on the forward strand.
TTGGGAGGAGAGGCATTTGCAATATTTTGTTTTCCATTCAGAATTTCAACAGAGAAAATCTTGATTTACGATTCTCCTCTTGCGAACTTGAGGGAAGTTTTTGGTTTTATGCATAATAAAATATCGTGTGTAGTGTGCTTAATTCCTTGAAAACTTTTCTTGAGCCGATTTTTCCCTCTCGTGGGAGAACGTATAGAGATAAGAGAATCACGTGTTTTCATTCAAAAGTTGGAAGGGAAAAAGTTTTTTTTAAGAGGGGAAAACTGACAAAGTAGCATTTTGCGCATTTTTCTATGCTTTTCCTCTAAAAATGAATGCTGCTCATGGTGTATATAAATTATTAAAGTTTTCATCATCTCTTTCCAAAAATACCTATTTTTCGAAGAAGGGTATGGCTATTATTTGACGTGAATATAAGAAGCTTAAAAATGTTCCAATAAAAATTAATACCTAAAGAATTTTATCACCAACTATCTTAATTTTTCATTCACTAAGCTTTCATTATTTCTCTCCTGAGAACTTCCTATCTTCTCGGTAAACGTAATAACGCAATGGCTTCTCAACATGTTGGAAACTTTGAGAAAATGCCATTTACAACTCTCCTAATTGATTTCTTTCCTGCAAAAGTATTATCGGAAGGGGACCAATCTTTCAGGTAGTTTTCCTAGATTTATTCGATCTCGAAAAATATAAGAAGACTTTCCCAAACTCAACTTTTTTCCTTTGTCTAAAATTAACAAGGGACTTTTTGGATTTTAAAAATAGTCAAGCATTACGTCGTATTCCTGAGAATTTGTTGAGTAGTTTGTTAATTAGTAAATGCAATAAGGTATAGACTTTTCCTCCAGACAAAAAGGTATATTCTGTTGACGACTTTAACTTTTTGCGAACTATTATTCCATTTTTCGTCCACATGAAAATTTTGAGAAATTTCCTAAAGACAAATTTGTGAGCCAATGTAAGATTAAAGTAAAAAGTGTGGTGTAATGATAACTGCAAAATGCAAAATAGCAAAAACATATTTTATTGGCAAAATAAAAACAACAATTGGTCTGTATCTGTGTGTTACAAGTATCAAGTTCTTTTAGGTCCGTCTTTACATTTTTAGACAAATTTGTAGTCCGCAAAAAAACTGACAAACCGTCCACAGGACCTACCTTTCTTCCGCAGAAAATATTTATTTTAATACAATTATACACTTTCTACGTAATACAAAATATTCAAATACGCTTGGAAGACACTAACTACGTAGTAATTTACTCATTTAGGTGTTTCTTTTTTTGTCAGAGGGCAACTTACAAAGTCAGAGTTAATTATACTCTTGAAATAATCACGCAAACAAGGACGTACTACGCAGATTTATGACATTTGAAAAGCAATGACTAGCTAAATTCTTCAAATGCAAATTATATATCAGTGACATCCTCCCCTCATACCACCAACGATTCTAGCTAAATCGATATTTTTTTTCAGCCTGAAGACTTTTTTCCCTTTATACAAACCTAGTTCAGGGGTAACTTCCAAGTGAATTTATTATTCGCTAAGTTTATGAGAAATGTAAGGAGAATACAGTACTCATTCGTACACTATTTATACTCTGCATCCTATTCTATAAAATGTAAGACGAAAAGAGGAAACGTGTAGTTTGAATCTCCAGAGATGCCATCCCGTCAGATAGTGCTTTAAGGGAAAACTTGTTCTCCATCCCTTCCATCCGGCATATGAGAGGACCACTTGTAATTCATGAATGCTCTGGGAAAACTGGTGCATTACGCGTAAGACAGAGACGCTATTAGGCAAACCATCAAGACTATTATTTTCCAAGGGGAAAGTTCATTGGAAGCTAGGAAAAGTTTTTACCAGTCTCACAGTTTGTGTGACGTGCTTCGTAATGATAAAGGAAATCCCTAAGAGATATGTGTAGCACTGTTGCACTACATATAAATGGCATTCTCCTCGAAGAAGAGATGAGGAGAAGAAAAAAATTCTACGACTACAGAGTTGTATGAATAGAATGCAAAGAAAAACCACAAAGATACAAAAGCCGGCAGAGCCTAATCCAACCCGTCACATGGTTCCGTCTCCATTTCCCTATTTTCCTTTTTGGCATCGGATCTAACGTGCTGACTTACAATTAGAAGGGTGCACGTCCTAGTTAGCACTGTGCCACATTTAAACAATTGAGTCTGTCTCGATTTCAATCCTAGAAGACACAAAAAACTGAAAGTTCAGGGAACTTTTACATTCATACATGAACAGTTTTTTCTCCTCATTTTCCAAACCCCTGCGAAACACAAGTCACTAGTCAAGCATCCTTTCGAATCTTTTCCAGCAATTCTCTTTTGAGCTAAATTATCCTGGAAAAAGAATGTGAAAAGCTATTCTCCATGCAAACATAGACTAGATGTATGCTTTTTCGAACATTACTGCAATTTCCAGATGGGATGCACCAGAATTTACATGGAATGCTTTTGGAACAAAACTGCATATTATTTTCTCTTAGAGTCTTGCTCTCTCTCTAGAAAAAAAACATCAAAGATAAGTGGAACGTTCCCATTCACTAGTGTTTCGTGTCATATAAGATGTTATGCCTTCAAGCATATTTTTCCCAAGTCTCTCTGTTTGATGTTGACGTGGTTATGAAACTTTCCCCAGTTGAATTTCTCCAGTTAAAAGGAAAAGAAGGAAAAAAATCTACTCGAAAGGATAATATTAAATTGGGATGGATATGTGCAAAGCTGGAAATGTTGAAATGAGTGAAAAGCCATGCCATTTCCATTATATACTTTTTAGTTAATACAGTTTAATGCAGAAAAATGACGAGAGGAGTTGGCCAAACAAGTGGAATTACGAGAAAGAGAGCTTTACATCCTATCTGTAAATTGCACGCTACACTGCTCCTTATTTTGAAGGAGAAGAGAGAGAGAAAATTCAAGCAAGTTTTCCTCTTTTGCCTCAATGATTTTTGTGGATGTTTAAGTGAAATGCAAGCATTAAAATATAGGCTGGTAGGAGCAGCTCTTAATCTTGCGCTTTGTGTAGTAACGACTTTCCATGGCTGCTTGACTTTCTTTTTGATAAATACTATTTTTACTATAAAACCAGGCATGCATCTTTCTCTCAGTATTTTTTTTCTCCCTTTTTGTTTTCAACTTTTAAGACGGTGTGCATATTGTAGCTTAACTTTTGCCTGTAGTGGTGTCGCTGAAGTGAAGGGAAAAATATGGATTTGCGAACCGGTTGTTTTGCCATCATAAATAAAAACCAAGTCAAGGAGAAAGACAGGGAAACACGTCGTAAAACTTTGTACAAGAGAGTATAAAGAATGGGATGTTGTTTTTGTACACTAAAAAGACGTCGAGGAAAACAAGACGATTTCATCCATTTATTTTTTCTTCTTTGCCATGCATGCCCAACGACGAGAGAAAAAGTGCGATGTACCGTGGATTCTTTAAAGGCTTTAAAGTTTTTATGTGTATTTGTCTTCTTTTTTTCTTCTTCTATCGCCAAGTGCCATTTCACAAGATGCGTGTCTAAGCTTTGGAAATTATTCTTTGACGGTAGTAATCACAAAGGAGGGGGTTTATTTACCAACGGTAATTTTCAAAATACTGACATTATTTACAATTGCGCTTTTCCTATGCTGATTGACAGTTTGTGGTTTTTTCCCGTTTCCTGCGGTCCACCCAGACAAAAAAGTGGACTGGAAAAAGTTCACTGCCCAAATGGAATACTTTTGTTGAGAATTTCTAGATAAGTGTTGTTTCATGTGGAAAAAAAATCATTATACTTAAAAAAACTCAAGAAGGTAAGTGACTACACCTGAATTTACTTTACTTTGAGGGGTACAGAGGGAAAAGTTTAATTAAATGTGCATACTGATGGATACATTAGAAAGCTTCCTAGAATCCTTAAAACTAAACACTTTGCAAAAAAGAAGTTACTTCGTCTCTGAATGGAGACGTATGGTTGGGCTTGATTGCTCTCATTTTTTTCAATGTTTTCCCCATTTTCTCTCCTAGTTGAGATGATAAAGTGCATTAGAACTTTTCTTTATGGAGCCTTTCAAGCTAAAGTTTTTCATGACTTTTGCACACATTTGCATAAAGAGCCTTATATACATTGAGGCGGACTTGGAAATTCGCAATTACAGAAAAAATGTGAAGTTCCCTTTTCACGAGTATAACACATCGTTGAGTTATCATTAAAACTTAACTTAAGTCACTTGAAATATCCTAAAGTATTCAGCTTTTGAAGAATCCAACTAAAATTTAGGACTTTTAGCGGGAACTCGTATTTTTTTCCGCTAAAGTTGAAAAATACGGTGACGTACATTTCTGCATAAATTGTACTTCAAATTTTACCTCAGCTTCCTCCTCTCTTTTTGATTATGAAAGTGGATTTCAAATTGAGTTTTATCATCATTTTGCCTCTTTTCCCTTATAATTTTGGCTATTTACTTTCCCCCTTACAATTCGTAGTTGGGAGCTAGGAGCTTTTCCAAGAATTTGGAAGAATAGCTGGAGTTATCCTATTCATACGGAGAACGATATTTAACAAACATTTTTCCACTTTTCAAGTCGATGCCGTTAACAAGGCTCTCGTATTATATCAACATGACTAGTAATGGATTCCAAGGAGGGTATGTTTCAACCTTTCTTGGTATTCCATAATGCTCTTTTTGTGGTGGAGGATTCTCAACGAACTGATTTTAAAGTGATTTTCTAGATGAGCTTTAGAACTTATAAAGAATCCACAACGGAGAATATTATAATTCGTAGAAGGATGAGTTCATCTCAAACATTTAGGTAAATAATAAAAGGGAAACTCTTGGCACGCGCTACGTACTCGATGGAAATGAAACTTCCGGTATGATTTTGAAAGTGGGGTTATGTCTAAATTTAAGATCATCTCGTTAAAGATATATTAATACTTAGTCATACTTAGACGCTTATAAAATATGTTAAAGTTAAGATTAAACTACTAAATTACCCAGGTAAACTAATTCAGTTTGTAAAGAACATAATACTAAATGTCAACCGAAAGAATCAAAAATTAAAGTTATCAGTATTGAGACATCTATTCCTCCATCATTTTAGTGCACGTATTACAATCCAGTCCACTAACTAACGCAGCAAAAAACAAAAAAACCCCAGCTCTCAAAAGAGCCATAATTTTCCAGTACCACAGCGCATCCTCATACACACACACACAAGACGCAGTAACAAAACGCCAAAAGCAATAAAATGGCACATGGAAATGTCGTTAAAACGTTTGAAAAGCCTTTTCATCATAAAAATCTACATCAACCAAGTTGATGGGAAAAGAAGCAGTATTACGTTCACATTATTAGTTTTCCCCCCAAAAAAAGAAGAGGAACAATGTAAAAAAAAATTCTCTAGCTGCTGCATTTATTATTATTATGTAATACAAAGAGTTCTTATATCCTTTGAACCATGGAAAAATACTGCACCATAATTGCCAACGAGTCACTTGCCATCGTCAAGCCATAAATGCATGGAAGGAGAAAGCTTGGAGAAAGAGCACTACATGATGAAAAGAAGAAGGAAAATATATGCTATGCAAAACTTTACAGCTCCATAATAGCACACAGAGAAGAGCATTGTGTGCCATTCTTGAAAACATCCTCTGTATTTTCCCTGTCTCTCCTCCATTCTCCACGCCTGTTTTGTTTGCCATGTAATTCTAAATGCTACATATACGTAAGTAATAATGCTTGTCATCCTTTCTTCATGTTATTATTACGATTGTATTAGTGTCAGTTCCATTTTAAGATTTGCGAATCAAATGCATACATGCATACAAGTTGACTCCTGGGATGGCACGATGATATGAAGCCTTTTGAAGAAAAAAAATATTCGAATATCCCTCCTATACTTTTTATTCTCACAACAAAAATATTCTTTAAAAGGATGACTTCTATTCGTGTACTGCAGCAAAAGTGTCATGTGAAGAAAGTGGGACACAAAAGGACCTTATAAAAATATAAAGCGTATTCATTTCCATGCTATATAAATTATACATTTCCACCCGGAAAAAAAAACTTTTTCAGAGTTCTGACACACTTTGAGAGGAAGGAGCGATTCAAGAAAAACACAAGACGGAGGGCACATCTATCTCTCCATATTCATATTCTAGATGGAGGTATACCTCTCCTGCATTTTTTTTCTAAAGACGAGGAAGAGGATGGGAAGGTACTGTTTTTTTTGCTACTGCACTTTCTCCCATAGAGAGAAAATGGAGAGCGAAAGCCAGAAGTCATTCTTCATTTCCCCTCTTTGTGGAACATAAAGAACATTATATTCAACATTTTGTGACATTTGGGAAAGATTTGAATGCGATTTTGGAGGAAAAATAGCCATGTCGTTATTAAGATAGTGGGACTCTCCAAGGATTCTTGTTTTTTTTCTAAAAAAATATCTATGATACATTTCGTATGGCACTCACATATCTTTTTTGGAAGAAAAATCCTAATATCAACATTTTTAACTTTTTATGCATTGTTGAGTCACGAGATGGAAGAGTTGATATCACTTTTAAGAAATAAAACCTCTTTTCCCTTATTCACCTTCTTCCTATAAGAAAAAAAGTTGGAATAGTCTTATGATAGAAATCATTATGGGAAAGTGTAAGAGAAAAAAAGGAATCTACCTTAAACGCAAATCCTTCCATAAATACGACATATATTTTTATTTTTATGTACCTACTCAATAGCTCAACCTTCTTGTAAAAGCGTAAAAAAATAAGAGAAAAATACGCTATTTCCTTTTCTCGTTCATAGAACAATATTACAAAAATCTGCCTGAAAATGTAGAAGATTCCAAAGTATAATAAAACTAGGATAAAAAATATCCCTTATATGCTCGATATTTTCTTTCGCATAGGAAAAAAAAAGTTTAAAAAAAGTAGGACTTGGACCTTTTAAACAAAAAATTATTCTGCAACTTTCATCCACGGTTCTTTTGGTGAGGAGCTTCCCTCGTTCATTACTTTTGTGACTGGTGCTGCTGCCTTTGCAAAAAAAAGTTGTGTACCAGAGGAGCAATCTCATCACTCTTACTATTCTTTTTCCATCCGAATCCAGTTTTTCCCTTATATTCACTTTTTTTTTCTTCTTATCCTCGCCCTACTTGAACAATGCAAACTTGTCCTACTCTCAAATTACATCCTTTTCACTGCATACATTTTACAATGGTGGGATATACATGCATAACATTTTTTTATCCGAGAATTGATGCAAATGAATACATATCCTGAGAATAGAAGCATTTTTGAAGTCATTCTCCAACTTCATGAATGCACACTGATAATTTTACATCCTGTATTTTAAAGAATAATGTGAAATCCTCACATTTTTTTCTTATTCTTCTTCCAAGAGTTTCGAGAGAAGTGAAATAACTTGCAAGAACAAAAAAGGAGACTAGAAGGAAAATCGCGGGCATTAGTTTCTTTTAAAAAAAAACTTGTTTCTTTTGGGCTATATTGCAAAGAATATATGTAGGTTTTGTGTGTCAGAGCAATTGCGAAAAATAGTTTCCTACATATCTTCAAATATGACATTGGGCTTTAACCATGTATCCATTAGATAACTAAAGATGTGTCTTTTTCTTAGAGGTTCTTTTAACAAGGATATACATAAAGGGTATAAAAGCATAGAGGATAATTCAGGGAGAAAAGAATAAAAAGAAATCCAAGCGGATATTACAAGAGGAGAAAGCAAAAGTCGCAAGAGGAAAAAGCACAAGAGCAGTTAGTAGGATTGTGAAGAAAAAAGGAACGACATGGTGACTACTAGCGTGTATTATTACACTATATAGAGACGATGAGAAAGTGTGTGTTCCATTCCATTAAACATTCAAGACCGAATAAAAGATATTCCTACTCAAGTGAAGCAGACAAAACCACCATTCCCACGGAACCCAATGGAATCATGTCAGTAGGAAGGAGGGAGTCGCAAAGAAAAGAAAAGAGCTACACGATTCTCTCTCTTTCCAGAAATAAACGGTGATAGTTGAATGCTTCTAAGAAAAAAAGACGGGGGTTTTCTGTGGGAAAAAATAGACTCAGGAAAATGGGTGTACTCTTATAAGTATATTTTCTAGGATGCCACACATTCGCAAAGGTATATAAACATACAATAGAGTGAATAGAGCATTATTATGAGAAATAGGTAAAAACAATTTTTTTATGAATATTCCTTTCCTCTTCTTGAAAACACAGTGTGGTAGAGTTAGGTTACCTATCTTGGAGGTTTTACACAATTCTCGAATATGAATCAAGTTCCTTATGTGTGTATTAAGAGGCTGCAATAAATATTCAAATTGTGGAAGACACACAAAAATTGATATCCACTGAGGTTTAATGTTTCCCCTTTTAAAAGCTTTAGGAATAGATTTCATCACACAAAGAGGGTCTTTTGAAATTGGGTTGTTACGAAATAGAAAGGAGGGAAAAGCTAGTTTTCTCTTTTCCAGCTGTACAACTTAACTAGCACAATCCACTGTATTTCGCAAAACAAATCTAGTATAATTTACCCATGCCAGGGAGAATCATTCTGGTTGAGTAGTACAAAACCTCTCTGAAAGTTTCCATTACTCAGGAGTAGGCGACGGGTGAGTGATGCTGTCTACTGTTTCAGGTAGACTT
>JAHZNA010004395.1:0-12328 GCA_027743935.1 Sinodicranocentrus sp. ZH6
AGGTGAAGTAATTAGAAAAATTTGCATGTTAAATTTTAAAAGCTTCCACGAGTTGGCTATTTTGTAAATCAACAACTTTATTCGATTGCTCATGAACATAATCATAGCAACTCTAATTCACAACATGAGAGAGATCATCAGAATCAGCTTTACAAGTAATAAATAAAATACTCCACCCCAACCGAACATTTAAAAATTCAATCCCAATATTCCCAATCGAACATTATAAAATTCGAACTTATTACTAAAATCCTTGCAAATCCTGTGCTAGGTTCTCCCGTCAACACTTCATTTGTGTCTTCTTCTTCGTCAACAACGCCTTTTCCTCCAAAGTTATCGAGGTTTAGGTTGTCGATGTTAAGATTCGAAGCTACTCTGAGAAATTCAATCCATCGTGTCCTTTGGAAGGGATTAGACTTTGGGAGCAAATGAATTGTATCTTTTGGGTGTGTACTGTAATTTACGCAGCTGGAAACTGCACACTTCCGTACCATTTTGCTGTTTTGAAAGCTCACTGTGTGCAAATCTGTGACCCCGTGAATTTTCGTTGAGAGTCGGTTTGTTATGACCGAATGACCAATAAATGAATGAAGTTGTTTATTTACAAAATAGCCGACTCGTGGAGGCTTAAAATTTAGCATGCAACTTCTTCTAATTATTCCATCTCCATAAACAGCGGTAACCATAACCATATTACTGTATAAGGCCTTGATATACCCCAATTAAACATCACAGCCTTACTCATATGAATGGCAAAGAAAAGTTTGTCGGGATTAAGCAGTGGGTTTGTTACCAGCTCAAATTGAATTGAGAATTGCACTACGTTTAATAATATTGTTGGTCAAAGGAATATATATATACCTATTTATGTAGATATAGACTTATGGAAAATTTTGTAGGAATTCATATGCATTCGCCAACGCCCCTCATACCACAGTTCTGCTCACAGGGACTTCTGGGTATTGCCAGAGGAGGAATATTTCATATTAGTAAACAAGCATTACACGTGGAAGAGCCATTATTTATTGTGGTTTGCACATGAAACGGGCTAAAACTGCTAATTAATCTTGTCGCGGAAAATTTTCCAACGAAAGCCTCATTTTTTCAGCAAGTTGTCTCTTCATTCATTCCTTATCACTTCATGAATTCACACATTGCACACAGTATCATTCACCTCACTTTCATTCAAGATCAATTTTTTTATACTTTTTATCATTATCAGAGTAATGTTGCTGAAAGGACGATGGAGAAATGTAAACACGTATCTATAAACCATAAAAATTAGGGCATTGGCATCGGGGGTTTCGTAATGTTCATTCTTCATTCAAATGAAGGTGACTGTGACAGCACTATTGGACCCTCCCATACCAGCCCACTGTTGCGCTAAATTTACTGGTCAACAACCACGCTTAGGGTTAGTGATTCCGAGAAATAGATATTATTCAATGTTTGAACATTCTGCACTTTTTGTGATAAGAGTGTAAACTGCGAGAGTAATATGGTGTGTGGGTGTGATGAAATGCGTAGTTTCTGAAACTATGAGTTTTGCGGGATCCACGAGTAGAAAGAAAATGACCGAGCTGTGACCTCCAATTCACTTTGAATTGAGAGAAATAAAAAATGATTTAAAACCATTTAACTGTATTAAATCACATGCATGTAAGTAAAGTATTCCGACAAAGTTTTTGCCTATAGTAATTGCAAATCATACAAGTAAGGTCATAAAAATTCAAATACCGTATCTGCGTCTTAAACAGTTATAAATATTTACTTATAAATAGCATGGCTCTGTAAACTGTACATCTTGTATGTTTATAAATTTTCAAGCTTTCAGCACATAGCTCAGCACAGTATTGTTGGTATTTAAATTGAGGGCCAATAGAACACTGGGTTCAGAGCTTAGCTAGTTAATTATTAAACAGAGTTTTATAATTTACATGATTGGTTGATTATAAATGATAGATGATAAAATTCACAGACAGAATATCCCGCATTCAAAACCATATTTGCTAAGTTAGTGAAACTAACATGTCACAGTTGTCACACTATCATGTATAAAGAGCACTATTTGTGAAGTTCTTCATGACCAAGGACAAAAAAGGTTTTAACGAAGATAATTTAAAGTCAACAATTTTTTGTATTTGTTCTTGTACATATGATAATATATTTATTATTATATCGATATATTTACATTAAAGTTTGTATCGCACTATAAAAATACAACATCGACAAGTTGTCAATCTTCAACATATTCAAAGCGTCATACATATGTACATACATAATTTTCAAGTATTTTTTGCATTCATTTGTATTTATCACATACATGTCAAGTGAAATAAGACGTAGTTTTATAAACATATAAAAGTAACAGACAGTACACATGAAAATATTAAACCGAACATAGAATTACGTTTATGCTTGAATAAATAAAAATGCAACTAAAATTTGTTCGTGATTTTGCGATTTACCCTACATGTATGTGTATATATATACAATAGTGCTTCTCTTCTCTTAAGATTTCTGGTTAATTAGGTACATATTTTCAGCAGATATAAATAGCACTGGCAAATAAAAATATATTAAAATGTTTAATGTAACTAGTTTCATGTCTGACAGAACTATTTTTTCTATGATCATACCTTGAGACGAATTATTATTAACTAGCTAGACCTTAAAAAAATCTTTCAGCTGGCTACAGCACAAGGTTGCATATTATCTTCATATCCTGTTATTTCACATTATCCAACAATCTGTGTGATCCTGTTAGTTCACATATATATAGTTGCTCTAATGATTGTAAGTGAATTATATTTTGGGACGGGGAGAACATTCCACCGTGCACTTGCTTCACATCATCATTTCTAGTTGTGGGTTGGCACTGTTTCCAACGCGTCTGTTTCAGATCTGTGCACATTACAGTTCTGTAGAAGCACAAAAAATTGTGAGCTTACAATATTCTCGGCTCTATCCCACGATCCATTTTTATGTTTTAAACGAGAAATGGTGGTGGTACGAGTTATACAATTTATGGAATGCAGTTATAAAACGACGAAAATTTCTCATACATATACATGACTAACCTGAGGCTTTGGTCTGAATGTATCCACACACTCCACTGGGAGTCGAACGTGAAAAATGGACCACTTTCCAGAATCCTCATCTTGCATTAGCCAGATGACTGTGTGCAGGGGAACTTCAATGTATGGAAGTTCATCTGTTTCATTTACAGTTAATGAAAACAATGGCTTTAACTCATAACAAAGTTATTCAAAGAATCATATTTGTGATTTCATAATAAGTAAGTTCAATTACTTTGTGCAATGCCCAAATATTGGCTTAGAATGCATCGTAGCACAGCTTGGTGACTGACAATCAAAAGAATCTTCTCATCATCCTGTTCATTCTTTGGAATTGGAATCTTCTCAATGACGGGTGCAACTCGTGCCAGACAGCCCTATGCATATATAAAGAGAATAATGTGCTTATTTATTTACACGTTTCCCATCCTTCATTTGAAGTAGGTCGTGCAGGACGCAAAACGAAAACGTAAATAACCGGTCTTAATGGATTATTATTATCAGTCAATTTAGACCTGACATTAATGCATCTAAAATTGATCCATCAATCAATGTGCTTTCACTGAGAGTCGTAAATGATTCATTAATGAGTTTTAAATTTTCTGAGGCGAGTTTTAAGTTTGAAAGTATGTAATGACCCCATATTTTTTAGTTCTATACTCTTGATTTTAACGGACAATAAAATGTCTTAAAAGATTTACACAAACGAACAAATTTATGTCGCTTGGTTCGACAAGGGAAATTTGTCAAATTAACCGTGAAAAAGAAAAAGCTAAGTGAACTTACAGCATGCAGCTCGTTGAGTTCCTTCAAAGCCTTTCTTTGGTTGCATTTCACACCAGCTGCCGTTGCGATTGTCCTCTTTAGTCCAGATGTCCAAACATCAATAGGACATTGAAAATCCAAGGAATTTATATAGCTAGCTAACGCTGCTGCGTAAGATCTTCCCCTTGAAGAGAGATTCGTGTCACCTCCAATCTTTCCACTGAAATTGTTTTCACTTTCTCCATGCTAGGAACAAACCAGAAAAAAAACGTGGGTAAATCCCTGTAAATCGGAGGATTTTCAACTTGACTAATCCCTATAAGTGTATCAAAAAAAACTTACTCTACTCAAAAGAATGACCTTCCGGTTGCCTTTGATGTTATTGGACATTTTGTCAATTGGGACTTCCTGGGATTCGCAGTCCCCCACAGATTTAGGCTTAGCCGTCATAACTTGTGTAGAATCTAGGCCTGGCAGAGCTATAAAGTTTAGTCAGACATTTTCTCGCTTAATATCTTCGTTTAATTTGATACCAACCAGACCGGGGAAGAGTATACTTAACCTATTTGAAAGTTACTACTTACATGCTACATTGGATCCATTTTTTGACGCTGTGCTTGTTCCAATTGAAAAAGTTACACCTTCCTTAGCTGCATCGTCAGAACAGCTTCCTCGTGAATATGTAGGGGCCATTGTTAACTACTATAATAACAGGAACTATCCTTTCCTGTCGAATCTCTAATCATCAATGAACTTCAATACTAAATACTGATTTCCTTTCTTTTATTGTCTTAATTCCTACGTAAATTTTTGTTGACTATATATGAGGTACTTTGTTTTATAGAAATTCAGTCTATACGCTTATTAACGCTCTTTCAGTCTGCTTGCTACGAGGGGCACTAACTTCCGTTAAAAACTTTTATGACTGCAATTTGCAGCTGACTAAATGATCCTCTTGTTAATTTAATATTCTTGGCAGGTCCTTGCTAAGGACAAGTTCCACAATTTCCTTGTTGAGGTGTGCATTCGCTCACACCTTCTTCCTTCGTCTTCTGATTCGCTTGCTTAGCAATTCCTCCAAATTCTTCGGCCGCAGCGTGTTGCTTCGTTGTTCGTTCACGGCTACCGTTGTGGAAATGGTCAGTATATTGAAGAAATACTGCAGGTATATATATAGTTGACTGATGTGTATTGCAGCTAATAATGTGATTATTTTTTCACAATTATGACACACACATTTTACTGCGGTCAATCAAAGAACACTAACAAGACTGATTATGACTTGACAGAATACATTTGGATAAATGGGATTGCTCGTTGGTTGCTTGTAATGGTAATGTTTTGGTATTATTTATGGGTATTGGCAGAATTCTCAATGAGAGTGGTAGTCGAACCATTGAATTGAATCGCTATTAATAATCCCTACACGCAAACACACTTGTGTATAAATGTTTACAATTAAAAATGATCAGTGGACAGTAAGAGGTAGCTCAAGCCTATAACATGTCCAGCAGTCTTTTTGCACTGACGAAGAATACTTTCCGCTCACGCAATAAATACTTGAGGAGAGACACTTGTTTTGCGAAATTACTAGCTCTTCATGCTCAAGGCAGGTCTTTTTAAGCCTTAACTTCTCCAAAAAGTGATTTGATGACGTGTGACGTATAATGTTGCTCTGATCCAGGTCTACTTTACTATGCATAAGTTGTCTTCTCAGTTGACGTCCTTTGAGCTCAGCCAGGGCAATCGACTTTACGTCAAGTATTACTAACTATTTATGTGGAAGAGGTTGGAACACGCTAACTGATGTAAACTCTTACTTTTAATACAAGGAGGAGTGTTTTTGTTACGTGATTGCTTGCGTTGATGATGAACACAACGAGCTTGTTTTCATAAGCAGGAATATTCCAACATGCTTTTTTCCTCTGTTGCTACTTCTATTTCTTCTGGAATTACTCTTCATCAAATGAACATTTTGTCCACGGCTTTGGTCAAACTCTCGTGTCCAACTTTGCAAGTATTTTATGACCATTTATTGATCAAAATGACCCGATCGTGCTCTAATGGGATGGACCGAAGTTGTGTTTTGTGGACACTAACGATTAAAATGTGTCACATAAAGCAAATGCAGATTTAATCGGATAATTCAAGCACTGATTTGAGCTCTTTTACTCTTGACATTTGACTCCAAAGCAGAAATTTTTCTGATACAGTGTGATGTCTTGAGTGACACGGTAGTTATTAATTATATAATTCTTATGCCGATTTCTACCAAATAAAATAAGCAGAGGTTAGCAGCAGATAATGTTCTGTAATCAGTAATCCAAGCAGACTAGTGGCGTCCCGGGCAAGATTATATGATGATTAAAGCTCATTCCCAGAAGATCGTACGATTTTTTTGATGTACTTTTGCACTGCTATCACCAGTGTTCAGTATCAGAATGGAGCTTGCCTGATGTAAGAAAAGATGAGATGCAGTTCACCCACTAAATCAGTGAGTCTTGGCTTATGTGAAGATCCTTTTGCTTCTTTTGTACTCATAAAAGTGGCGTTGGCAGAGTCGGCCACCGATCCACGTTTACGGAGGATGATCACCTCTGTCGAAGAGTACGAAAGTCGAAGGAAAGAAAAAAGCTTACTGCTTCAATGTTATGCTCGTGCAACCTCGATGATTCGTTACACGACACCTCCAACAAAATAAGCCAATGACGGTGCCACGGATGTGTGAAATGTGGTAATTTACAATTCAATACAGAAAATTCCTTTACGTTATACAGATTCTCTTTGCTGTTGGTAATTTTGTGGTATTAGGGCACGCAAATATTATGAGAAGTTTGCCAACTCGACAGCTCTTAAATGTTCCTTCTCCTTCAGACAACTTATCTCTTAGGGCTGGTCATTAAAGAAGAGTTCACACAAAGTTGCCTTGTGTCTGTGTAAAGAGAACACACAAAAAAGTTATAATCAGGTTATACCATGCTGCAACACAATATTCTTCTTGGAAAGAAAGGACTATATAGACCTAATAATTATGCAAAATTATGGACAGAAATAAAAAAACAAGTCAAGTCCGCGAATACTAATATGAAATGAATTCTCTTGTGATTAGTTATGTAGCTCTGAAGACTGTTGATTTTCCTTCACTTTCTGCTCAGCGTACCAAATTATGCACATGTTATATACATGCATCACTACCTACCGACGAATTTGCTTATCTATAAAGTAGTGCATGATAGCTGTACTATCTGTGTAACATTGTGTAATAAGGCTTATGCTTTCGTCAGCGAAATGGGACGTGATTCTTTGATTTCCTTCATAACACTGCTTGTCAAAACTTAACTAGCATATTTGTTCACCAATAATGCATTAAATTAAGTCGACATTATTGATTCCCGTCCTTTTGCTTCCTTTTCGTTACTAATCCTCTTTATGTCAATCAAAACTTAAAAAGTTTAAGCCCTGTGAATGACGCACATTACTGTGAGAAGCAAAATGGGAGCTTGGAAGTTAAACTATGAAACCGTATCAACTGCGATAAGTGTAATTTTGTACTTGCAATATCATCCCAAATCCGATGTGTAGTGTATGATGCGTGACAAAAAGTAAATTATTGCAATAATCTGACACGTGCTCAATCAGTGGTCCTAAAATAAATGGAAGATTGATAATGAAGCGCCTAACGACTTTTGGGTTTACGACTGTCCAAAATATGGTAGCAAATTAGAAGTGGTATATAGTAAGTAGCACTTGTTATCAAGGTAAGTTACTGAACAAATGAGAGCACCTGCCTTCAACTTTAACATACCTACATTAACGTTCTCATTAAGCATAGTATAAATATTTTTAATGAATGACATTAGACATACTTTATTTACTTAACATCCTCGATGCAAACCACACGTTTGTTGTTAAAAATTATGCACAGAAAAACAGCAAACAAGGAAAATTGTTCAAATATTGAGCTTTGAGTTTAACGCAGAGTTAAGTTATATAATAATGTCCAATGCATTGGATATACTCGATAATGGTAGTTTATGTAGTGCTTTATGGATCAATACACGGATTTCCGAGGCTAAAACTTGGACTTTGACCTGAAAGGAATAATGATGTTTACTCACACTTTTTGTGTAGGCCGCTTGGCTTCGTTTTCTGGCTGAAGTAGCCAATTTTTTCTGGCTTAAGACTCAAACGACACAAGGATACTTGTGATTGGTGATATGACGTTAATCAGTAATTCCAAGTTTTAAAAGTATCAGATGCTGAATGTAATGATGGGTGGATATAAAAAATCCGGAAATTTCTCGTTCAATAACTTCGCCAATACTGTGCCAAGTTGAGGATTGCATTCATGCAAATGAGTTTAGAAGTAGACGACAGACTATATGGACTTTGCCAGTGAGCACATTCTACGTCGAAATGGTACGTGTCGTGAGTTAGCGGAAACCTCCGAACACAGGACGGGGAACTGTATGGAATGACCCCGAAACCCGATTTTTCCTCAGAAATGCCTGACGCTGCGCTGAGAGATACTTGCCGTATGTCTTTTCACCGAACAAGAGGCGACAATTCGGGGAACACACGGAAACTTCCTGTATATGCATATTGTCCTACTTTTTATTGTTGCAAGAATTGCTCAAAATTATATGAGTGAGTACTATAACTGGTTGTATGTTGTACTGATATAGACGAATATATCGATTTTATACAACATATTTCGCTGAAATACAACAGTGAGTCAGATCTGTTATATTGAAGGAACATGAGAACTGGCAAAACCTGGACTGGACTTTGAACCTCGTGACCAGCCAGATTATGTCGCAGCGCAGTCTAGCAGAATGCCTACGTATTGAGAACAACAAAGCAATGTTCGTACAAAAATTGCAATCTACTGATATTTATCCTTAGTTTGAAACCTTCATCGTGGAAGTTTTCACGAAAGAGTTTATTCGAATTTGGAAAAATTATTAAGCAGAACAATTTTATTATCATGGCTATCGTCGGCGTTGGCGTCAAGCCATCATGCTACGCAGCAACGCAATCACTTTTTTGAATGATCACTGGAAGAATTTCCATTACAAATATCCTTCTGTTCTGATTGTGAGTAATGGTTGATTCTGCCTTTTTCCTTGTACGTAAGCAGTTATCGCTAGTAAATGTGGGTTTTAATAATATGCCTATTAATCATAGAATAAGGCTGCACATATATTTGCTTAATTCTATTGGTTTTAATAAGAAATTGAAATTACCAATCACTCGTAAATTTGAGATATAAATATAAATTCGACGTTCTAATAGCATATCATGATTCATGACACTAATGCTTACTTTGCCAGTGGAATAAAATCGATAAATAATGAAAAAAGATGATGAAGTATGATAACCTATAAACACGGAATTCTCATGTCACTTTTTGTTAGTATGCTAATCTAATCTCATAGTTTTCTTATAACTTTGTACTCATAAATATTCATTCCATAACCGTTATCACATGATAATGATAAAAGATACGTAAATAAACGAGAAACTCCCGAGTAAAATGATGAGCTGCTATTGATGATGTACATAAAAACTTTGAATTCCTGACTTAATTAGTAAAAGCGAAATCCGTTAAATAGCAAAACTAAAAACTACCTAGTAAAGCATTATGTGGATTGAGGATTGTGAAATTTTATCTCTTCCTCCACCCAAATGCTGCCGATAAAACAAACAAACAGCGCGCATTCGAATTAATTTGTATGCATACTTTTAAAATGTAGATAGGACGATGGGACTAATTAAAGGTCTCAAGTTTCTCAGCTAATCATCATGACTCTTATACCTTTACCTATGCAGCAACCCAACCTTCATACCTGCAGACAAAAAGATGAAATGAATGAAGCATTTGATTCGTTTTGAATTGAGCTTTATTTTGTCTTACAATAATAGTTAGTTACTTCTACACAATTAGTTGCTGAATTTGAATACAACAGAAATCTGTATTCATATTTTTATGATTTCAGGAGTCCACCAGTTTTACCACCTACTAACTTATATTTATTAATTTTTTAATGAATCGAGACTTTAAAATCTTTCAATTTTAAAAAACACTGCTACTCACAGTTATACACAGAGTTTAACAATTCCATCAAACTTATATTTATCTTTGCATTCAGTATTTTAATCAGATCTTTATGAAATGATGTATCTTGTATTCCATTTCCATTCCAGCATAAACTGGACTATGATGCTGATTGATACACACAGACGTTTGTGCAAAGAAAGACAAAGCTTGAACATTTGCTTCACGTTGTACCCTTTCAATGCGGGAATGGGAAGTATTTTTCATGCTTCCACTAGTAAAAAACTTTGTTTATGTTTACTAAAGCAATCTCGATAAACTCTACCTCACTCACAATCGATATCGAACTACTGAAAAGTTGTACGTAGTTTTATATAGTGATCAAAGTTCAAAAGGGAATGGCTATTCCCAGCAATGTTTATTGTATTTTATGTGATTTTTTGAAAACTTTCGGTTATTAGATATTTCAAACTTTTAGGGTATTTTGTTTATTACGAGCTGCATTCACGATGCACAGCTGTAGTACATTTAATTTGTCGCAGCATGTTTTTCGAAACCTAAGGACAGCCACTGGCGTTAATGCCTTTGTGGTTTTGAGAAATGGAGGAGTTGGAATTTTCGATTCGATAACAAGCATTTCCCAACCATTGCAACTCGGAGGAGTACGATTTAAGTTTTCGAAGAGAATAAACGACAAAGAAACACGACGGTTTGATACGGAAAATGAAGGGATTCACTATCATGGATTCACATATTTTCCAAGGTGGATTTCTCATCCATACATATGACATTTATTTTTAGCTTTTATAATGCTTAAACTGTGAACATAAGCAAGTATTGTCCTAATAAATTTTTAAGTTGACGTATTCATTAAATCTTTATTATGCCCTTAGATATCCAGACCAGAAGGATCCTCCTGTTGAGCCTACAAAGTTATTTTTGGTCAAGCGTATTCGTAGCTTGTACGGATGTCCATGGTGGGAAAAAAAAATGATCGAAAAATTAAAGTTGGATGCAGTAAGGCAAAATTTAAAAAAAATCTTATAATATTTTTTGGCTCGGACTGACTTTTGATGAACAATTTCTGCGAATCTTTTATAGCGGCGTACAATCGCAATCGTTAAGAATACGCCAGAAAACAACAAACTACTGTATAAGGTTAAACACTTAATTGAAATTATTCCTATAAACACTCCTTATGGTATGCCGGACAGCCCTGAAAATGCATTTTTGAAAGAAAATGGGGATTTTATATCCTTCAACGAGTTAAGTCCATTCGGTGATGTTAGTGTGGAAGATGCACAGAAATTTAAAGAAGAGCAAAAGAAAAAATTTATAGACTATGACCGTGATACTTTACAAACTCGGTTGAATAAAAGGTGGTATTCTAGATTTGATGTTATATAAAATATATTGTATAAATATTGTGCCTAGTCTTTACGCTATTAGTATTTTATAATACGTTACGCTCTCAGAATTTTGATAACCATTTGAGTTGAGTGAAAACATTTCTGAACTGAACGGATCAAATCGAATGTAGACGAAGTTGGAAGTATATGTAATAAAAATTCAAGTTAAAAATAAATACATCGTCACTATTATTTATTAGGTATTTATTAAATAAGCAAGCAAATGAAAGGAAACATTTACCCCACACAACCCAGGACAACAACTAGAATGATTAGTGATTAGATATGGTCCTAAATTCAGCATCAGATTAAACCAGAGAGGTTTCTATGCTTTGAAATAACAAACCAGCCATAGAGAATAGGGTATTGGGTAAATTGTGTGAGGTTAGAGTTAGAGGTAGAATCTTTTCAGATTCATCTAGGTTAGAGTGTATGAGCATATTTTCATGCACAAATTTTTCAAAAGAAAGCTGGAAGTAAGTACATTTAGGTTGAGAGAGAATAAGAATATGAGGGAGAGGGTTCAGTCAAGGTCAAGACAATGCCAGTATTCGGTTCTGATTGTAATTGTGAGCTCTATCATTTCCAGTGTAAAGTTAAATAAATATCTTCTCACAATTAATGCGCTGTGCTGGGGAAAAAATATAATTTCTTACACAACATGCATTCGTACAGAAAGTTTCCCGAGATGAACTTAATACCGTTCGGTGGTAGCTCATATCATGATCGACTCAGGAAAAAACTAGTTCAGATTAGCCATCAAGGTGACACCAAACGGATTGTTACATTTTTTATCAAAGTTTAGCATTACATTTATGTTATATGCACTTAAGAAGGATAACTCATAAATAACTTCGCTACATCGAAATTTTCGCATCCTTTGTTAACATGTACATTCCAGTCAAGAGTTGTGATGCTGGCGCCGGCTGTGAGGGGAATCATACTGATTGGCTACAAGGTGGTAAACAAATGAACTTTAGCCAATAGCTGCCGTATCTGCTCATTGTTTACCACCTTAT
>JAHZNA010004396.1:0-18981 GCA_027743935.1 Sinodicranocentrus sp. ZH6
ATCTGTTTTCACTTTGAAGTTTTGTTTGTAGCGTGGGGAAAGTTTTAGATGTCGGCATAAATCCGCGAGTTATCCGATATTCGTATGCTTCAACTGGTTTAGTATTACAAAAACAGTCTTATATTTACTAACAATTCATTGTTTTTTTATAAAAAAAATTCAGGTGCATATATGCCATAATTTTAATAGTATTACTATTCGTATAGATATTTTTTCATAATTGAAGAATCTATTATTGTCAGACATGATATTATGTAGAGCAGCTGTTTTTTGGACGTTATTATTGTTATTGTTATTATTATTATTGCTATTATATATTTACTCAAAGGAAATTTTGATATCATATTATGCATTTAAAACATCACAACACTTGATTTAAGTCTGCATTAATTATATTAAACTTTGAATTGTACCGGTAACAGTTTAATTGTCAGGTATTATTGTGTTGTTGCTACTCTGTAAATGATATTACACTTTTAGTTTATATTATATAAGTTGTATTAATATCAAACTTTCGAAGCTTTATGATTGTTCCCACTGACTGATTAATTATTTTTTTTTATTTCTGGTAACAATCCTTAAAATACTTACCAGTGCATTGTTTTAAAAGCAGTTTAAAATAGAAATCAGCACGTAACTCGCATTTTATTATAGAGAGTATGTTAACTCGTTATTATAATCAATATTTGGATAATCTTGGAAAAAATTGTTGATGCATATATTATTTTCGCTATGTAACGTGTATCTTGTGACGGACATTTTATCAATTCGGTTTGATTCACCTTTATATATGTCGGAGAATGTTGTAATTGTAGCGTGTATCACATCACCAATCATCTGAGATCATTACAGAAGAATGTGTGAGATGAACTAAACAAAGAATGGGGAGAAAAGTCATTTGGAGCCCTAAATGTTGTATTACTTGGTACTATTGTCGTATGCTTGCGGAAATATATGGTATCATACAAAATATATATATACCTATATATATTCGTTATTGTCCCATTTTTTTGTCGATGACAAAATGTGAAAGCCTGTGTCATAATAAAATATATATCCTCAAAATCAAAACCAGAGTTGATCCACCTCTTAAGTTTATTTATCATGGTGTTTGATATAACAAGCCTCAAAATCGGACAAAATTTTACAGCATTAATACGGCCACTCATCCTCCTTCCGGATGTCAAATAAAATATCGTACTCATCCTCGAGATACATTTTGCTTTACATGATGCTCCAATTTTCATAAATCATATGTAATCCAGAAAAACAAACACATGAGAGAACTCGACGTTCTATATACGTAGGTATATGTGTCGTTGACCATTCTGTCATTTAATCGTAGGTAGTATTGTTTACTCTGAGCACCCACACACCTCATTCAGTTTTCCAGTTAATCTAACACTGGATATAGACCAATGATGAAGGCGACAATGTCTGTCATTTTTCCCACTGGGTGTTGGTGGATGATTGATGCTGTAAAAATACTAAAAATCAACTGTCACGAAGGGTTATAATGTCTAAGGAAGTGAGCTGTAAGTAAGAGCAATTCTACGGTATCAAAATAGGAGTAATACGGTTTATTCCATTAGATCACATCAACTTTCGGTTAACTTCATTCTCATAATGGCCTAATCAGACGATAGATCTTTATCATCCATTTCAAGTTCTTGCAAATTCACTAACATGTAATTGCATCCTTCAAGGGGGATTCGTTGTATTTCTTCGTTTCTTTCTTGCTAAAGGTAAACGAGTCCGTTTCTCGTTGACTGATCCCGTAACCCACACTAATTTTTTCTATGAATTCAGCTTGTTCCCAACTACCTTTGAGGATTTCATAATAAAAAAGATTGTTCTCCGGATGTTTTTACTTGAACTTAAAGAGAACTTAAAAGTATTCAATATAAATTTCCTTTGGGAATCACGTCTAATGACATCCTTTGAACAAGAAATTTTCCTTTCGTTTTATCCCACACACCAGAGCACACAGTTTGCCTCATAATATTTAGGTAATCTTTGCACATGCTGGTACACTATGCTGGAAACCAAGACTTGTCTCGTTTCGTCAACGAATTTCCTCATACATACATAAGCATCTTCGGAACACATCTTCACGACTTGAGCAGATCTAACGTTCTCACAAATGTTAGTGTTGATCATGCATGATTATACAAAAGAATTATGAAATTTTCTGATGACAAATTGATGACAAATTGAGATTGGGTGAATGTTATGATATGATTTTCAAGACGGGCAACCCAGTGAGATACATTAGATACGTGTGGATCATTGTCAAACGATAAATTAGCTAATTTCAGTCACCATGCGGTAAATAAATTAAGAATGAGTGGAGCTTGCTCCCCTTATTTTTTTTAACGCGTGCAGTGTTCATCTACATAACAGGCATTTTGCTTACATACATACATATTCAGTGGGATAAAGGTATATAAGAAAAAAATAAGGGTGACTTCATTATTAGAAAGGTGATAGGGCGTTTTTTTCTTCTTCTTTCTTTCTCTTTCAGAGAGAGGGGTGTACTCAAATCTATCTGATTTTTCTTGTTGGGTCCACAAGAGACAACGCCTTTTTTAAAAAAATGCCTTGATTTTTTCTTCACATTATGCAGCTTTAGTATCCCTATAAGAAGACTCCAATTTTGTAATGCGTGAGGATGATACTGCTTGCTTGACTTCTCTCTCCCCGGTGCACTTACTTTTTTAGCTGTTGATCCAACAGACATATCATTAGAATGAGCATGCACACTCTTTTCATTTACCATAACTTGCATTTCGACTTACAATTTCATTACATAAAAGTTTAGCCTTTTGGGAACTCCACTTAAGCTCTGGTGTTCAGGTACACTCTACAATTTTCTGAAGAGCAAGCACACAACCAGAAGAAAACTTGCATACAGGATGAAACGCGAAGGAGTTTTTTTCTCAAGAGAGCTCAGTCCAGCAGAATGGATTAATCTCCTTAACGTAAGACTGTAATTTTAAATTTGCATATAGCCAGTACACTTCGATAGTCATGTTAAACCTGGATGCATCATTCCTTTTCCAATTATAACTCTATGCATGAGATGAGAGAAACGTATGTGAGAAAATAATTTAATATTAATTACATGCGTAGTTATGCCTAAGATGTCACCTACAATTTGCACTATATGTCCCATCGTGACATTTTACATTAATATTACACTTTTGAAGAGTTAAATTAATTCCTTATTGTGACTCGAGTGTCCACTCCAGTGAATGAAAACACCTGAATAAAATGCACAAATATATACCAAAATATTGAACGCCAAATGTTCTACCCTAATACGGAGTTAAACTCTGGCTTTTTAATACCACAACTAATCGATTTCTCATGGGCAACACGAGACTCATGTCAACAGAGACGAGACAATGTTACGTGCCATATGTATTATGATTTTTGATGAATTACCAAAAGAGATGCTAACGACCGTGAAATTATCTCATTTGCCGTGGTTTGATGAACCATGAAGAAGGATTATCTTTCTATGTATGTATATTTGCTAAAGTAGGTTTCTGAATAGGGAAACAATCAAAATATTATTGAATTCCACCATTGTCCTTTCTTTTCAAGAAAGTTACTCGCTAACTCGCTCTTTGAAATGCTAAAAAATGCAACAATTCTCGACGCCTGATTTGCATGCGTTTACCATCTTTTGTAGCAATTTGTACGCCACTCAAGCCCCAAACTTGTAAATATGTCAACTCAAGCATTAAACGCACGAATGGAATTCCGACTTTGTTAGTCTCATCGCTTGTATACACACTCATTAAATTATATCATCATTTAATTTTCTTTGATAAATATGGCAATATCACATAACTGATTTTAACAGGTCGCATAAGCATATTTTATGTGAGATGAACTTATGTTCTCTACGCACAGCCCATTCCTTGCCTTACATGTCGAAACTGATAAAATGCCTAATTACTTCTTCGCAGGGATCTTTAGCAATAGCGCTAAAGGATCCTTGGTTATTGACAGATCGTGATCAAGTAGAGGCGTGGGCGTTTGATGTGTACATACCACGACCAACTAGTTATATGTTTAATTTTTTTCGAAACATGCAGTGGAAAGATGATGACGATGTGACTTGTATTGAGGATTAGGCTTCATTCATCGTGTCAGAGTGCTAGCCAACCCACGTACTAAGGAAGAGCGCTTAGCTTTTAGATGCCGTATCAACGCTGTGTACAGCTTGTTCGTACCTTCGTCAGTGAAGAAAAGGTTTTTTTGCGAGATGGGGAAAGCAGAAGCAAAAACCATAGTCAATCCACTTTGCATTGTATTGTAACTAAATAAAGAGAGTGAGCATAGCATTAAAAAAATTGACATCATCAGATAATTAAATTTGTAGTTGACGATAGGATTCGAAAAAATAAACAAAAGTTGCGAAGTCATTTGTTGAATAATTAGATTATTAGGAAAATGAGGAAGAATCAATAATAACATTATATATTTCCTGAAATTCAACAGCATCTAGTTGACATGCGTACTCAGAATATTGTTAAAGTAATCAGGTAGGAAATGGCTTGTTTTAATTTAAAAAGTTAACAAACAAATCCAAACAAGGTATTCCAAAAACACATTATTAAAACAGGAATGTAATAACGACTTCCTGGGATCATCCAGAATCCTATGTTCACCAAATTTAACAGGAAAACTATAACTGCAAAAGAATTGCATTATATGTATAAAAATGTCCGAGAAAAATACAATCCAAATCCATCACCTCACCGTCCTCACCATTCCGTCTTATAGCCATAGAGTACGTGCGAGAACCAACATGAGATTTTTCCATCACATGTCAGTCCTATGAGTAGCAATCACGAAAGCGAAAACATCTTTCACTACGAGCCAAACCGGGAAGAAAGTCGTTGATGAGATTCCTTGGGTGAAAAGTCATGTCGTTGTTTGTGCTTATTTTAGATCTTGTTTTTCTATTTTCTCGAATAATTTGAGTTCGCTTGAATGAGGAGAAATTATCTTGTCCTAAAAATAAAACATTTTCCCATTTAAAATTCTAGGCAAGAGGCAAGCCAGTATGTTTTTGGCTTTCCTTTTCAATTTTATACTGTATAGCTGTACACATGAAGAATAATGTATACTGTCTGTACACATTGACATTACTCATTCATTTCATACTCCCATAGCCCATTTTCAACAAGCCCAAGGAACAATACTGGTTTATACACTACGCTTCAATTTTCCAGCAAATCGATGATATACTTTGTGCATCAAGAAAGCCATGGTGTACGTGTACAAGCACAAGTCTGGAGTACTCTGTATTCTCTTTCAAATGAAAAAGAATGCCACCTTCAATGGCTCGAATTGAACAAGATAAACCAAATATCTACTTGCAGCAACAAGGTTACTTCATTTACTGCTTGTGGGGGCTTTATGTAAAAACCTTAAAATGATCAAAAAAGAAAAGAAGTTTGTAACATCGTTGAACGAAATCGTATGCAAAAACGTATGTAAACATGAGTTGTTTTTTTTTAAAAAGGAGTTTAGTTAATTTTTCTCCCCTACTCTATGCAAGGCTATGTGGTTGGATGGAAATTAATACAATTTACTACATCAGCAAGCACTCTCCTACTACATGCATTATGCATAAACACTACAGCTAATACACTTTCCTGGTTGTTGTTAAAAGAAGAAATCAAGTGAAAGTATATCTACAAAAGACAAGGATATAGGAAGGTATAGGTATTCTAGTATATCCCAGAGTTATAATGAACAGTGTATTTATTTCACACTCGTTTACTATGAATGTACATGTTGACGTCCATCAAGTCAATGTAGCGTCACGACAAAAAACGTTTGTCGCTCTTCCGCTTTATGAGTACTTTTCTAGCCGGTTCTTTCCAGAGCCATTTCCCTAAAGGAAATGCTTGAATGAATGTGAATATGCGTGTGTACTTATTTGATTATAAATAGTTGACTAAACTGTTCCTAGCATTACTAACGACTTTTAATTTTAATACGTCTATATATATACGGGTGTTTTCAATATTTGGAATGTTCAACGAAACTGAAGAAACGCAGAAATTTACCGAATGCGAATTTTTAGCTCATTGAACTGTCAAACAACACCATCATTACGGTAAAGATTTCAGGTGTAAAGCGGAAATAATTGTCATTTTATTAATGAGACAATGATTTAAGAATTGAAGGAGCAGAAAATAGCGTATTATTTACTTACGTCGTTGTGCCGCCAACAACTAAATTATGTAGTTCCGTTTAGCTAGTGAGATCGGTGGACCATTTGTAATGTAAATAATTTATACTTGCGCCACTGAACAAAAGCTACAATGCCTTTCCCTCTATATAAATTGCCTGCTCCGCTTGTTTTCTCTTTTATTCCCATCCGTTTAATCAAGTCATACAATACCAAATATATCAGATTGACTGACGTCAATCACGATTTCACACTGTTATTTTTAGACTAGATTGACTTGGCGTATCGATATATGTATGAAAAATCAGTGTCATTATATGCTATTATTAGCCACGTACATGTGTTGTTCGAAGCTGGGAAATTCCCTAGAAATGACCGCTTTTATCAATGCTTGCATGAAACTCGTTGATCCAGTCACGGATACTCTATGATCATGCAATAAAGTTTTATACCCTTACATATAAATATATATTATGTGAAAGGCACATATACCTTATTTCCTATACGTAATACTTATTGTTAGTCTGTAAAATCATTTTTTCGTACAGGTTTAAAAAATCCACACGTTATATTATCTCTTAAAGTAAAAATAAAGACTCCAACCTTCCCTATTTGTCTGAAAAGGTGTAAGAACCAAAAGAATTGTCATATTACGGTTGAATAATATGAAACGGGTATAGCTGTAGCTATTATGAAAGCTTGCATATGTCTCTCCCTCCTGTCACGTGAAGCAACATCTTCCATATATGCAAAGAAAACATGGTAGTTATACCATCAAATACCTGAATAGCCATTAAAAGGGCTTAATTTGGACTTGGCCATTGTCCATGTGGCAGACAAAAACAAAAGAGACATCCTAAAAATTCCTCCGTAACGTGTAATTGTATCAAGTATTCTGCATACGAAAAATCTCACATTCCATACAAAGCTCATCATATAGCGGCAAACGAATGCAATATACGAAAAATGAAATGTGGTGAAGACTCAAGGCGGTTGGAAAATGTGAACAAGTTTCTTTTCCAAATCCTTTCTAAACCGTCTTATATTGGTACTTGGAGCTTTAAAAGACTAGGGTATTGGACTCTACCAAAATATATGCATAATGCCCATTCGTCTCCTTACCCAAGAACCATTCTTTCGAATAATATGCAAATGAATAGACGTTTCTCCTTTTTCGTCATGTTCTAAGAAGTGATATTTTATGTTTGGAAAGGGGAACAACGCTGCAAGTAGTAAAGCTTAGACATGTTACACGTTTTATGGAAACGGATTGATGGATCAAAAAATACAAAGTTTCAAATGATATTCCTTTTCGTCTGCACAGAGGATTTTCTCTTTACGCTGCACTCGCGGTGATAATACACATTGAATGTACGTTTATGCATATCACATCTAACACTATGCACATTTTCTCCAATGCATGGGATTTGCCGAATCTTACACGAGCTAGATTTTTCTCCTATTTTTCATTTTCTTGTGTTTACATCATCCATACGAGCAGTCATATTCCCGTAAAAATAATTGATGATGATCTCTCCTCAAGTTAGCCATATTTGTAGCGTTTAAGGAACATTCTGAAGATTCTCTATTCCTTTTATTTGTCTTCAGGAAAAACCTTCCAGCGTAGGTTTTATTCTTTTCATAACTGATGATGAGCAATGTGAGCTAGTGCACATGTAATCCCAATCTGCCGGAGCTCGTTGAAGCGAAATGAGGAACACTGCCTTTTGCAAATTACTTGGTAATATATATAATGCTTGTTTATTTATGTCCAAATTTGGTAATCAATAAGAGATATGGATTTCTAGTTTGATTTTTCTCAAACACATCTGGGGAATTTCTCAGTTTCAGTTACTGTTATTGTCACCAACTTTCAATTCCAAATTAATATAATTTAATTAATATGAAAAATAAATCTGAAAACAAAAAGCACTAAAAGTAGAGTAGTTCTCAAAGCACAAAAGCCGCTTTTCACTACATTATGGGCTTTGGAATATCATTTACTTTTCATGGATAAACTTGTTATAAAAAGTTTTTAAATTACTCTTAACACCAATCAGTTTTAGGGAAGTAGCAACCTTAATAAAATAAACATGTACATACCCAACTCCAATAATGGGGTCGGTAAAATTGGTAACCATTCTCGTTCTTCCCTGCTTCCTAAACTACCCCCCAAAAAAGTTATATTAAGCATAATTACACTGTACGACCAAAAAGAGTTGAGATAGGAACTTGGAAGAACCAAGGCTGTGTCCTCTCTCTCACTGGCGAAATAAGTCTTTCATTCACCTGTAACTTGTAACCACACAAGGCAACGCCGAGTATCTCAACTGGACGACTCATTTTCTTCGAGGAACACAAGCCAGATTTGCTGCATCATATCAAGGGAAATGTAAACGTAAGAAAAATCCATCTAGGAATGAGACACCAGCAGACCAGAGCAGCATCTTCTTTTTCTACCTCGATATAGACCAAGAGCAAGCATTAGATTAAAATGTGCTTTGTACAAACAGATAAATGCTTTATTTCGGCTGGCCATCAAGTCTCTCAGCGAAGCGTCCTAAGGTTTGCACTTTCCTTACAACTTGAGTGGTCGGGGAAGTTATTATTATAAGGGTATGTATATATTTATATATGTAATAAAAAAGTACCTATCTGCATGCCTGCAGGTTAGTAAAGTTAACATGTGTGTGTGTGTGTTGTTGTATTATGCATGCAAGAACACAATCACGGTGCAGTGTATTCTTTTTCATTGAGCGCATACCACCACGATTTCGTACCTCTCATTCATTGAGATGACGTCAGGCTATGGCAGTGAGTAAAGCAAGAGCAAGAGTTGTTTCACGTTGCATTGTGTTAAAAAAATGCACCAATAAAAAAATAAAAATCACATCTGTTCTGAATTTTGATGGATTTTTATCAATTTTCCATACTACTTTTCCAACTTTATTGCACATTTCGAGACGGAATCGATACAACAAATGGTTGAGCAGAGAAAATTGCAAGTTCTCCTATTTTAAGGGGCCTAACTGGAAATCTCCTCCCATTTCAATTACTTCCACGTGTATCATTTTCATTCATACCAGACATGACTATTGCCCCTGCCCTATTTTTCTGCTTGAAGTTGAGAAGAGCAAGAGCGTTGTCTCTATGGAGCATTTGGGATTGATGGAAAACGTCGTCATCTAATATTTAGTAATGAGGATGCCTGTTGCTCCCAACATCGAAGTTTACGTGTGTAGCCATGTTATACCTTAATCCACTCTTGCAGTAGAGCACAGTGTTACTGCAAGTTTCATGAGATTTTATGGCTAATAATGATCATCATCATGTTGGTGCTTGCTTTGTATGGCTCGGTTTACTCATCTTTTGCAAAGTATATCAGATTTAAGTGACCATCCTTTCTTCCCTATTTGTCACTACAGAGGAAACGCCACGGGTCATTTTCTGTCTGATGAAATGAGTAAGCATTAAGACTGCCAAGAGATTGGGTTGAATAAGTACGCATACGCCTTTCTTATCAGCGGGGCAAGTTTCCTTTTGACTTCAACTACCATTACATTGTATTCGGCTTTTGGAATTGACTGATCTTTCACTTTAACCTAATTTATAACAAATAACAAAGATCATGACTTCCGACATGATAAAATAAACTCTCTTTTGCATGACGTATACAAAAATGACAATTGGTTTTCACCCATTTGACATTTAAGAAGAAGAAGAAGAAGGATGACTATGTTTACTACGGAAGCAGGAATCAATGATCACATTCAAACCAGTGCAAAACAATCACTCATGACATGATGCCGCCGGAAATTATTTGTAACTGGCAGGATGCTATAAGGTGTCTTCCGAATACATAAATTGTGTACGGTTCGATTAATGATTCATAAAGTAAACGTTCAGTATTTATTTATGAAGTTAACAATTATGCAAATATGTGATTGATCCCATTGTAAACATTTTAAGAAAGCTTGAGCAAAACAACAAGGCTACATTTGACCTTAAGGCTTTTATTGAATCATCTATACATCCTTATAAAGAGTCTACTCACGTTTTATTACCTGACTTGCTAACCTTGTGGAGGGTAGTAGCATGAATGGATGGGAGAACAACGGAACTTGGACGGAAAGAGGAGCGACTACTGGAAGAAATGTGAGGGAGCAAGAGGAGGAGAATAGAGACAGACAAAATGAAACTTTTGATATTTTTATTTCTTTCATTTCATACCAACATGTCAGTTATCATTGAAGCAACCTACGAAAAGGTAATCAGTTTTTGTACAAAAAATCTTTCTAGTTGATTTAGTTTAATAGTACATATCAGATTTTTGAAGGCAAAATTGGTGAGTAAAGAGTAAAGTGCATACTGGCCTGTCGTGTGCCTTATATAAACAGAATGACTGTAAAGGTATTATAGATATTATATTAAGCCAGATGTACATATATTCGTAGTCGGTGTTTGAAAGTAAAACGTGAACACCTGTAACCATTTCTAGCGTGGGTGGTGGGTGGCTGGAATAATGAATTAAAAGGTTGACTGTGTTCGTACTCATTCACTGTCCAATAATATAACCAATTTTATTGGATGAAAAATTTGCAAAAAGTGACGTAGGTAGAAAATATTTAGAATGACAAAAGTATTATACAAATGGAAATGGTGAATAGTTTTATAGATTCGAACATTTATATTCTACAGCAATACCTAAAGACACAGAAAGGAAGTATACGTGGTGTGAATGATTACTCCAAAATGAAAATTGAATACACTAAAACATATTCGTAGCCGTACAGGTAGGGATGGTATGGTAGCTACATCTGGGGTCGACTTTGACAAGATGATATTGAGTGAATATGGTTTAAATAGGAAAAAGTAATGAAATTTCTATAAAAAAAATGCGTTCTTTGAGTTGAGAAATATTCCATAGCCTTATTTTTGCTCTTTGTGCTATTTTTATTTTTGGAATGTTTCAATTCATGAAAAGAACTTTTGCATTAAAAATAACAGCATGATACTCTCAGTAAGAATCATAACATACCTGGTGAAAAGAGCAGTAGTTTGTCTAAGTACCTTTCATAACTCATGATTTTCTCCCATCGATTCTTTCATAATTTTTCTACCCAACTCTTACCAGTGGAGTTTAATATGTATGCTTCTTCCTAACAAATATTTTTACATTGCTGCCCACTTGCAACATGCGACAAAAACTTTTACTTGCGACTTATCTAACGTACATATACTGGAGGCAATTTGTATTTAAACTAAGTGTCATCTTGAATTCCATTTCAGATTTAATGCATGATGATATGTATAAGTTTTTCTACGGAAATGCTTGTCTGTCGTGATATTTAAGACAGAAACACGATTATAGTCCCTCCTGACATCACGTCCTGAGAACGTGTTACAAAGAAAATGTCATCGTGAAATTTTCGAGAGTTCCCTTAATGCTTCCTTTTCGATGTTCTCCTCACGCACGGCCTAAGCATATTTTTCTACTTTTCTGAACCCACCTGAACTTTTCACAATTTTGAATTGTTCCCTTCCTCTTGTCTATTGTCTACTAGCACGTGATAAGTATTGCGTCTTTTCTTGCATCATGTCTCGTTTGTAGATTTCATACACAGTCAGAATGAATCCAAGTCGTAAGACATGGAAAGAAAGTTGTTATAACTGTATTACAGTTTCTCTTCGATAAAAGAAAACGAAAAGGAAGAAAGCAGCCATCCACAAATATCTGCATCAAGTAGTGTTCCCATTGAATGATGTTATCAAACAACTCGTTGAGTACTCAGCAAAGAAGTGTGGGTGTATGGCATAGGTGTAATGCGTATGTAAATGGCATATGGATCAGCGTAAGAGCAATGTGTAAACCCAACTGTAGCTGCTACCACTTTCCGCTCACCGGAAAGTCGTGAAGTACAAAAAAATGGCAAGAGTACGTTTTATTCCTTTCTTGGAACGGGTTTAGGACTTGCTTTTACATTCCACGAGAAGGTATATAGATCTACGAGCCACTCGTTTCATATTCTTAAGTTGGCTTAAGTGCATACTTTAAAGAATTACAGAATACCTGTTCTGGCGTACCTGCTATTTTATACCGTACACAAATTTAAATATTGTAAATTAATATGATTTGTCCGAAGAGGTTGAAGAAGACTTTCGTTTCGATTGGCATAATTCAAAAAATTTCATGGACTCCCAAACGCTGTAAATCCTAAGTTTGTCGCTTTCAACATTCATATTACAAGTTATTGGTGACAAAACTGGCATTCCCTTGAACTTTATTGGAAATTTTATCTTTTTCTAAAAGTAGTAATACTTCAGTAATATTTTATTTATTTTATTTGCTTCCAGTAGCAAATAGGGCTCATGATCGTAAATTGGTACAATTACACAGATAAAAATGAAAAAAATACACAAGTGACAGCAGAGGAGGTAGACGACTGACGACGACTCCCTCGTGGTCGGATAAAATAGTGTGATTTCTATAAGGCTATAGTGTGTATTTCTCGGTAGGACCTTGACTACTCTTACCTTTTGATGCATCATGTTCCTCATGGCGAGTCTTATGAATGACTTTCTCTATATTCTATAGTGGGACATCAATAAACTGAAGAAGTAGAAGAACAACTAACAAAAATAGGATTTATTTGATTTCCGATAATCTTGTATTTAGACCGACTATCGTCAGTGTCCCACAAACTTAATTACGGACATTTTATTTTCCTCTAATACAGCATTGTTTGTCTGGGACGTAAACACACACGCAATCCATTTGTAAAAACTGTTCATTTCTGTATAAAAAACCTGTACAAAGCTCAATTTTGGAGAAAGGTGTTTATACGTATTCATTTTTCTCAATTACATGAACACAATTTCTTTGTCTGTTATCTTCTCATATCGGAAACGCTGTGGATTGTGTGTATCATTTATCATACGTCATTCAATACCGGACGTCGCTGCTTTTGTACTTGGCCCATTACTTTTCTGGATAATAAATGGAGTTATGTATGTCTGCATAGTACACCTACTATATTATCCTCTTGTACATTGAGTCCTAGACGTTATATCGATTATTTTATGCCTCTATAAGTACCAGGTTAATTATTTCCTCACGCACATTTCGCATTCTGAATATTAGCAAAAACATTGAACTGAAAGGTTTCACTTTAATAAATGCAAAAATGAGACTATATACATTTTTGAAAATTCAATAAAAAAATTAAAAGTAAAAATAACATCCTCCAATCTGTAATTTCTTGTTTATTTGCATCAAACAATGCCAACGTCGCAATATTTTTTCGTTGACTAATTAACGAAGCTAGCTAATCAACCCAAGCAACATTATGCGCCGTTAACGAATTTAATGGTGAAGTCTGCTATATTGATTAGATGTATTCGTGAACCGAGTGCATTTTTCTGCACAATTTATACATATCATTAATATAAATGAACTATTTTCTAACATGGGGGAATATCAAAACTATCAATATTATCATATGCCGATATGAACATTGACTGATAAGAACCGCAGTCGGCGTCATAACTTGTATAACAAGCTAAAGTCTCGAGTGTCTACTGTACCGGATGATATATAATTCAAAAGCCTACCTCAACGAAATACGCAATAGGGGAAGAAATCATTTTTTGGCATGATTCAGTGTAAAGTTTCATTTGTGCTCCCTATCACCTAGATAAAAAGCTACTCTTTGACGTAAATTGACCGGTAATCTAACTAGCAGTATCATGAATATGAGTCCTCATAACAACTTTTTAATGTGCATCAAGTTCAGAGGTTCAGAATACGACAAATTCATATTGCAAATGGAAATGAAACGTGTTACTGAAAGCCAACATAACTCAATCTACAGTTCAAGAAAATGAACCTGAAAGAAAAGCAGAACTATCCCCAGGGCAGATGGTAGATGGAAAACATAAACAATTGCAAGCGTGATCTGCTCGTTATGGAAACACAATAGAGATATGGTGTCCTGATACGATAGAACCATTGAGAAGAAGACGAAAGGGAAATAGTCATTTAAAGTACAAGTATCAGTTACAAAGTAGCGAGAAAGAAACAAAAGATTATTTTCTTTGCAAAGCAAAGCACTTGTTTAAGTTTCAATGATTGTGAAAGAGATTAACTTAAAAGAAACTCTTGAATAATAACAACATGAGTAACACCAGAAGGTTCGCATGTTAAAGCAAGCTAATTTGTGAAATTGAGTAGCAAAAACTCCCATTCTCTCAGAGAATAAGCTACGCGTTCAAGATGCACAACACAGGGAGAGAAGAAAGAGAGAAAGGCGAGAGAAAGTCTTGGACACAAAAGCTAGGCGAACAATATGCCGCTATATCATATAGCAAACCTTGCCTTCTACAAATCGATAACCTACAACTTGAGCTCGTTCTTTGACGTCATGTGAAAGAGCGAGTGACGTTCAGGGAACAAGATATGAAAAACGTCACAATCTCTGTAGTGTTAGCCTAGTAGATGGAAATCAATATGGTAATAGATGCTTACTTCCCTCAAATACCTCTAGTAAACTTTTAAACGCGATATACGCTCTACCTAGAGTACATTCGTACACCTGTAGACCTCACAAGAATATTTATGCGGAATTCATATTTGTGTATACACTGAACATATCATATTTCTTTTGCATGCAGACGAGCCTCTATATCTATTGAAGACCAACTTCAATAAATAACGTAGGTATTGTGTTTGGTTTTCTTTGGTTTGGAAGCCTCAGCCTCATACCAGGAACATAAATACGGTACGCGGTCCGTAGCCAGTTTTATGCAGTGAGAAAGAGAAAATTATTGGGAGAAAGGATACACAACAGGTTCCCGTACCTATGCATGTCTTGTAAATACGCACACTGGTTTTTGGTATATAGAGTTCTTCAATGGCAAACATGAATCGACACAGTAAAAAAGACACCAAAAAACACAGTGAGACTTTCATGGATCACGAATATAAGGAGCGACCATGAGTATCCACTAGGATTCAAAGCTTTTCCTTTGCTTTCACAAGGTAACCTTTATTGGGCGATGCTAGTTTGCAAGGGATGAAGTATTAAGCCCAGGATTTACAACTGAACTCCCCATATAGACCGTTTGGGATGATGATGGATGAAGAGAACGTGATTCAGATGATGATTTAACACGCCAGAATTGTGTTAGAGGTTATTTTCCTCTAAGCTTGTTCGTCGAATGAGTCAATGTTAGGGGAGAAAGCAGTAACAAACAATAAATTTATTCATTTTCTCATTACTCATCGAATTAGATTTATCCTACTTCATTGCATTTTCCGTCATTAGATGAAAAGGAAACATTACCAAATCTACAAAGAGGACATAAATAAAACTTTCTATTGATCTGTAATTTACGTATATATTAAATTCCTTCCAAGAAAAGCTTCAAAGAATTTTCTAATGTAAATTCTCATTTTTTAATGCATGCATACATAAAACATTATTTAGCCATTGAGCCATAGAAAAGAAATATGTGTTATAATATCTACTCTTTCTGGTGAGTAGTCAAGTAGTCAGAATAGTCAGAAACCATTTAGGTGAGTTTTTCATTCATGCAACATTTCCTCTGGAAAAAAACACGAGTTACTCTTTCCTACACAACTCCACTTCCAGTCTAATGCATAAGAATTTGCAGCCACCGAGTAATATGAATGCAGCAGAGGGAGAAGTGAACTTTCAGTTAAGATTCGTTCCCCAATATATTTCAATGAAATGGGGACTTTACTACCACTAGGGAACGGGTGTGTTACAAAACGAGGGCACTAGGATGCTCTGACGTAAAACGATTTTGAAAATTCTTTGTCCCATCTATCCTCTGCTTTCTCTCTCCCTCCATCGTAGACTCAGCTCTTCTTCTTTCATTCACATATATTGATCCAGGGCAACCGTATGGAAAGAAGAAAAAGTCACTGACAACATGAATAAGTGTACGGTGCTGCTGAATGAGAGCTCTTAATGCTTCTAGCTACTGGACCTAATGCCAGTAATGCATTATACATACACTTACATCCCAAAAATTGGTTGCAAGCGGTGAATATTATGGAATCAGTTTTCTTCTCAAGTGAAAGAAGTGAAATGGACCCTGCATCCCCTCAATACAAGAGAAGAGTACTACAGGACGAGGAGGTGTACACCACTGAACTCGAAACCTGATATATTGTGAACGTGAGTGCTTTTCAGGTCTGCATTCTGCATATTATTTCATTCTCTTCTAGTGTGCCGTGCGGGGAGTACTGCTGAAACTTGGCTTTCATTAATGAAATGGGGTAATGTCTAGACTTTACAAGGGAATTTTGCATTGCACCACTATACAGGCGGAATCTGCAGAGTGTATTTGTGCCTTAGCTTATTTTTTATGCTTCTGTTCTGATGAATATGTATATTTTTTTGTTTATACATGCACATTTTACAATTTCTAAACTAGCACGGCTGTACTGCCACGGCTAGCTAACATTATTTGCGTTATTTTTATGGAACGGTGATATGCCGTTGTGAACAAGTGCAAGAAAGTAAATTACAAAACCTTGTGAACTTTCTTTCCTTTCTTACAGTCATTATAAATATATATGCATACATATACATACGTATTTCTTTAACTTCCTTTAATGTCCTCTAATGTGCTTTACTATTGCTAACCAATTGAATTGAATTGAATTGAATTGAAACTTTATTGTGATGTCTAGCCATTTCAATACAAATAGGTACTGTTCTCCCAATAGTGACACCACACCATACGGTTCGTAATCATAAATTTATCATAATCGTTCTTTAATTCAATTTAAACAAACTTTGTTAAAGAGACAGAGACCAAAGTACTGCATCATAGATTTTAACTACCTGTCATTTCTGTCAGAGGGAATTACTCAAGGGTTTAATCATAGATTGTGAAATTCTTTGTTTACGGATCAAAAGAAATTACGAAAATACGTTGCTTATGCCGATGGTGGATGTAAGATGTAAACAGCTTTCCTCGATTATTTGCATTTTCAGATCAAACTCAACTAATCAAAATGAGCCGATTTTACGGTACAATAACTAAATAATATGCGCCTACCAGGCGGCCTACCTTCTTGTAATTGTGAGATGATGTCAGTTTATGACACTCTAGTTCCTGGAAATGCCGAGCTTGCATTGCCTGCTCAGAAAACAAAGCGCTGAATTCAAGTTGTATTGAAATGAGTTACACAGAAGATGCTCCGAATCTGATCTATCTATACATAATCCTTTCAGGTCATGCTGCATTCAGCGCTAATTAGTGTTTTATCGTCCGAATGTACGAATTGAATTGAATTGCCGAGATTATTTACGTGACCAAGAGCATACAATGATTCCACGTTGTTTTCATGAACATGTCACAGTTCAAAATAAGGAAAAAAATCTACGAATTACGTACACAATAGACTAATATTAAACCATTATAAGGTTTCCATTGTCCCTTCCTTAAGCACATCTATAATATAATAAAGGATTATTCTAATTCACTATAAATATTTAGTTATTGCTAGTCAAACTTAACCATAACAAAAAAACAATATTGAGGTTCGCGGATTTTGGTTATATTAGATAAAACTGAACTGGCCTTGATTGATTGTTAGTATAAATTCTCACTGAGCAGTAAGTTATGGCATTTTGTGAAATTAGCGTAAAATTACGATTGCAATGGAAATCAACCTATAAGTTTACTATAGAAAAGTGTTTTTGGTTCCTACGGCTTTTGTAATGTATATTATGCGGGAATCTACTAGATATCCGGATATTTCCAGTCATAATACGTGGGCATTATGAGCCAAAATTGTCTGTCTTTATTGAGTCCTCATTTCGATGGGGTTCAATATTTTCAATCCATTTTTCCTACATAATTACCCTCAAGCCTGATACACTTTTTCCACCTATCCATAAGCGCAGAGATCCCTTGGCTAAAGAATGCAGAGGTCCGCGTCCGATGTCCAAATAGGGATTTTTTTTCTTCGCTTTTTTATTATTTTCGTTCGACTTGTACCTTCTCCTGCGCTAGCAGTTTTTTATTTTGGGAAACAGAAAGTTATCAGATGGAATAATGTTGAGACTGTAAGGTGGATGGCGCAACTAAAAAGTCCAGCTCTTTTATTTTCTCTTTTAGGAGACGTAATGGGCGAAACGGTACATTTTCGTGTAAGAGGAATATTTCATCATTCTAACGATGTTCGCCTTGTTTCTGAATGAAGGATTTTCTTCAACTTTTCCAAAAATTTTGCACATGCTAAGCAGGTAAGTGTAGCCCCATTCCCCAAAACTCCGTTAAGAAAACTCCAATCATGTCTTACGAGGGAACACGTTTTGGTGAAGTTTAAACCAGGCCAAACGAAATAGTAGTTCTAGTGTACTTTATGACGTAGATTACGAATCTGACATCCGTTTTCTGTAAAACGCAGGTTTGGCCGAGTTATGAGAAGATTTATACTCAAAACACGAATTGAAAGAACATGGGCAATGGCTATGAACTTTTTATTTAATAAAAAAATAAAGCATAAAAAATAACACGTGTTTTGTTTTTAACCTTTTGTAAAATTCCGTATCACTTTTTAATTATGTCACTTTTACTGTTTTTCGCCGCCTTGTGTGTCAGTACTATTACCATACATTAAATCTTATGACAAAACAAATAAAATCGTATAACTAAAAATTGGTAAGGAATTTTAACAAAGTTTAAATACAAAATATGTCTTATTTTTTATGCTTTAATTTTTT
>JAHZNA010004397.1:0-14680 GCA_027743935.1 Sinodicranocentrus sp. ZH6
GACATTTTTCCCTAGTAATTATGAGCCTAAATGATAACAACGTTACAAAATATTAATATGACCGTGGTCTCTCAAAGACCAGAAAATTCATCACTGACTCTATCACAGATGTGCTAACCCTGTTCTTGTTTACTACGCAGATTTTCCTATGAAAAAGGTAATTTCAAGCACTAAGCACTACAAGACTCATAGACTTAAAAGAAGCTTACAGGTAGGTACATATCATGCTGGTAATGAATCGAAAGTATACGTGCCACGGAGTAAGGCTTTTTTTATAGTTTTCGTATAGACAAGCTATCTGACATTGCTATCAGTAGAGGATTAATAACGTTACGTAAAAAAACAGATTTTCTCAGCTTACATGTATGCCTTGAAGTGGGTTTTCATCATGATATGATCCTACTACTACTACTACTACTACTACACATTCTCTTTCAAAAGTCGCTCGTCTTTTTGGTTTTCGTGTATTGCAGACCTTTACCATCTTCTAAATGAGCAAGGATTGAGAGCTAGTAAAAAATGTAAACTGAAATACGAGGGTAGTGTAAAAGATAGATTGAATTCATGCATATATGGCATAATCATAGGCTTCGTCTTTTTCCTAAGTTGCTTTCTGATACAATCCTCAATAATATGTTGATGTTTTTGGATAGATACTTGAGCTTTGGGCTTGATTTGGATCGTTAATTTTTCTTGTCTGCTCACTCTCTCGTCAACTTCTGTACTCGTCATAGTCCTTCTAGACTGTAAGCTCATTATAAAATTGAATCCAGCTTTCAGTGGAAAGTAATCTGCAACGAAGTGCTTGCCTTGTGTAGGAGAAGGAGAATGCATGTTTTTTCTGCATGAATTGTTTTTTTTCCTGGAGCTTGTAGGCATCTGATTAAAAACGGCTTTTGTTTTTGCTTGCAGGATCGGAATCGCGTTGCATTGCTGAAGAGCAATTTGCTAGGGATGCTTCGAAGATGCAGCAAGAAATAGGAGAGAGTTCAAGTTCTAATGAAAAATTATTGTCTTGTTGCATTTACCAAAGGAAACTTTTCTGCTAAGAATATTTTTGTTTTCAGCTAGCTCAAGTAGGTACACTTGTCTTGGGCAATTATCCGTACAAACTTTTTAGTTACAATTTAAACATCTTTAGACATAACCTCGTCCCATTTTCAAGTGCAGCAAACGAGAACGGGAGGTAGTGTGCTTAGAAAAATAGTTGTAAATGAAGATCTTTCTCTGAACTCATGCCTGCATAAAATGAATGAAAATCAGAAGTACCCTGCTGTTTAATCATTACTCATGCAACACCTAAACAGTATAATTTGCCAGACAGGTAATAAAGGTTGCCCGAACCTAACAAGTTTTGGTTTTGGAGTTAATAACTGGGGGCTAATCAATAATGATGCTGGTACATGGGCTTTAAAAAGTTCTGCAAACTTATATACAATTAAGTGAGCAAAACGGGGAAAAATGTTTATAAAATAAAATTATCCTATCCAGATAGCACAACTCAATTAAAAGTTAATATCTCTCTATTTCTAGGTAGGTATTCCAGCTTGAAAGTATGAAATTGATTTTATTCGGATTTGATGAACTCATGTCCACTCAACGAATTTGCGCTCATCGTGAGTTTAAAAAGTATACAGGTGAAAACTAATTAATTTAGAATGCACAACCTAACATTACTATTTCATGCAATCAAAATATGATAATTTTGCACACAAAGTACATTTGTATTCTTTCCTCTATGTTACATATCGATAAAGAACATGTTTTCTCTTGTTTTACACGAGAAATTAATCATCGCCTCAGTGTTTGATGTAACTTGATTGTGCATAATACTCCCGGTGCATCTTCATCACTCTTGACTTAAAAGATAGGCTTGTTAATCGACACATCTTTGTATTTGTATTGATTGGTAAATAGTAGTGGAAACAGGATTTAAGTATTCATTGCTATACACATCGCAATTCAAGACAACTTTCAAGTTTTACGAGCAGAGCAGGTTACTCATTACGCACTACTATCATCTTTACAACCATCATGTCTCTTCCAGTGAGTTGCTGACTTCATTTTACTCAACAAAGGACTACACTAATGTGTCAAACAACTATTCAAAAGCTAGTCAACGTAAAATCTCTTCGGCCCTCATATATTACTCCATTGTTTCATCTGTCTCCCATTGAATAAGCCAAACCTACAGTTATCATATATCCTTGCATTGTTGCCAAGTCTAATCGTAATCCAACTTGCCAAAAACAAAAATCTCCACCACTTTAAAGCTATCAAAATGACAAGGTTTGACTCTTCATATTGATTGATTAGGCAAAGGAACCTTCGGATTATAAGTTTTGTTTTTTTGGTGTATACCTAATAACTATTAGATTAGCTTGCGCGATTATCCCGTAAAAGGGATGCGGACACAATGAGGATAATTTCTATACAACAAGATTCACCTATGGAATATTATTATGATAAGGAAGACTCTATCTTACTCGCCAATTACGCTTTTTCTTTTTTACACATATATCATATGAATACATAGGTTGTTTGACATAAGATGATTATTTTGATATGGGGGGTAATTACGTGTTATGCTAATCGTCTGTCCTCAAACTGATAATGAGCTTGGCTAATGCATACATACACAGCTGCTCGTCCCTACATTATTATTATGATTTGCTCCAAGCTTTAATTCCTTCAGTCACCTTGACATCTCTCATTCACACTATTTCACCTATTCCTTTCAACTCTTTTCGTTTCAGTTGATTTGATCGAGCTTTTTTATATCGCAAACTGTTGAAGTTTTTTTGTTCCTCTTATAAAATATATATTAGTCCCACCCGTTGCGTCGCTTTTGTTTCAGCATGGCTTCTTTTTCTTGAATTCTGTACGTTTTTTCTTCTCGCGCTAGCAATGATTTGTTGTTTTGAACATCATTAAATGCAAACAAGACAAGTTTTCTTTAATTTTCTTTCCTGCATAAGATTATCATAAAGGGTTGCTTCTGCTGTGAAGATTTTTTTCTGATTGCTTGTATATTTTTCGCTATTAAAACGCTGCCTTAGGCTGTGGCTTGCTCTAAATTCAGAAAAAGATTTTGCAATCGATCAATCTCTTTCATTTTCTTCGGCATTTGCAATGATGATGAGATGAACTGTGATCTGTAATTGGGAAGACTTGCTTACAAACAAGTTTATACAAATAAACGGGGCATTGGTGTACTGTATAATAATATACATGTACAAAAGACTCGAGGATGATGATACTCTTAAGATGACGACCTGATCAATTCAGATCATCGTTGAGAATCAAAAATTGCAATTAATAGTTGCAGTTCATTATTGCGCGTACACGTATCCTGAGCAAACTTAAGATGACCATTTTAAAAGTGATAATCCCCGCCTTTTTATTCTCGAGTGGATTGATTTTTGCAATTTTATTATGTTTTATTGCTCCCTATTAAAACTTGTACTGGGTCTTTCACCCCAGGGATGAATGATGAATGTTTAATACCCAATTCTTATATTGTGCACTCATCCATCTTTCCCCCTTTACCATAGGGTTTGATGAATGATATCATTTTAGAGATTGCTACCTTAACTCCATTTTAAACAACATGATTTGATTAGGCATCATTTTTTCTGAAAAGATTTTAGCTAAACAACTGCGCGCATCCATCATCTCCA
The DNA here is from genome assembly GCA_027743935.1 of Sinodicranocentrus sp. ZH6. Taxonomy (NCBI): domain Eukaryota; kingdom Metazoa; phylum Arthropoda; class Collembola; order Entomobryomorpha; family Entomobryidae; genus Sinodicranocentrus; species Sinodicranocentrus sp. ZH6. Next base: position 3,681 of record JAHZNA010004397.1, read on the forward strand.
TCAACCAAACCTCCTTTTTGCACATATTCCCCCAATTACTCATCTCCATAACCATTTTCTCTAAAGATTTTCCCAGTATTCATTCAACTAAAGACAGACTTTGGAAGTCGGGGTCGGGCTCTTTTTCTGCTGATGCAGTCTTTTCGCTCATTCGCATTGCAGATGTTTTCTTAATTAGTATCGCCAGTCACCACTTTCCGTCAGTAATCACTGGAACGAATAATATTCACTAATGAAAGGTTGTTGTTCATGGATTGTTCGCCTCTTAACTTACAAGAGAACAACGGAGAAGACGAACATTGTCTCAAGTTCTTGAGGAAAACACACCATGTTCATAACAGCTCATTCAAGACCATCATGATGCTACAAACATTTTCTTTGCCGATTGTGTTACACGATGGATTTTATATCACAATCTTTCTGATGCTATCCACACACTCTATACCCGTCATATCAAGATATATACATAGCATTTGGACTGTATAATGTGGTAATTTCAGAGTACTTCAGTCCTGTCTTATGACTACCAAGCAGAACTAATGGTTTGTTCCATCCACTTACAGTTTATATTATTATACGCTCGTCCTATTTTGCTCTTCCTGCGAAAATCCTTATAATTACGTGTTGTTTAGTACTGCTAGTGTGTGTGTGTCTTGTGTCTCTGCAACTTTTTGCCCGTGTTTCAACTACTCGTTCAACTTGGAAATGACTGAAGTGATGAGACAAAGACACTACGATAATATGAACACTTTTTTTGTTATCTTCCAAACTTGTAAGGTTTTACCAGAGAGTGAGCATCCACACACACATATGCTTATTACTTTTGTCTATCTTCTTTTCCAAGTTTACGAAAAGCGCATAGTCATACCGTATTAATTTTGGGGTCGAGCTTGACAAAATGGTAAAAATTATATGGATCCCACAATTTTCATGTTGGACTGTCATTCGTATCATGAGCCATCAAAATTTTTGCCTGCTCTCATCTACTAGGGAGTGTACAGTGAGCAACGAAAAAATGTGAATGAATCTTCTCACTTTGCCTCACTGAAAAAAAATGTTGCGAGTGAGTGAGTGAGTTTTCTATTTTTCAATTCAACCTCATCAATAACAACCACACAAGAATCTCGTTGGAATTTGGAATCTAAATCCTCCCCAAAGAAACTTCTTTATATTCCCTGTAACCTTTTTATGCCGAGGAAATGTTGACACGCAACTACAGTGGCTTAATTACTCACATAAAAATTTCCCTCGAAGGAGAACATCACGAAGAGTGCTAATAATAACTCATGAAGATGAATCCATCCAATAATGTTGTTTTATCGACTTCTCCTTCTGATTACTCTTGTAGGGTCAAGGTTTTTGCCACAAGTGAATTCCCATCAGCTCACCTTTTAACCCGTCACATTTCACTTGTTATGCATATGGGAAATCTAAATATATGCAGTAAAGAATACCACCCTGGTTGGCTCACTTGATGTGAGAGGAGAAAAGAGCAAAGACTATCCAAGCAGGCAACGCTTCACAAAGTAATTATTCCCCGAGAAGACAGCCTGTCGACCAGAGAGATCGGAGACAAGTTGCGGCGCGGCTGATGTTGATGATGACGATAGAGTCGATAAAAGATACACGAGGAGACACTTAACCATGTCAACATGTCACATGTTATAATACTATTGGCTTCCTATTAAAGGAATCGATTAACACGCATTTATTTACCCTCTCTCTTCCTTTCCTTATATGTATGCATCCACAAAAATCTACACGTATATCCACTCTATCGCATCGCATCCTATTTTTTCCTCCAATGAATAATGTATTCCTGCATTTAAGCACACACACAAACATTCAAACTGCGACTGCAGTTTTATGCAGATGTATTAAACTATAAAGCAGTTGGGATTTTACAATTTACAAAAGAAAAAAAAATCTTCAAACTTCAAACCTTTTTTCTGTGATGTTCACTTTTACAACTTGAATTGTGAATCTCCTCCAGATTTCCTAGACTGATCCAAGATATTTTTCTTTGGGAAAAACACTGTATAGTCAGGAAAATGTTCTCCAGAGCTTTTATAGCTTTGTACAGTCGTAATATTTAGTATTCAGACAAAGTATTAAAAGCGAACGACGACACTTACTGTCAACAGTGTGCCACTAAAGGTCAATTCTTGACTTTTTGGCCGGGATAACACTCCTTCTTCCTCTGAGCCTTATATTATACTACTACCGCTCTCACTCCAGAAGACTGGCTCTAAAAGAGATATTTTTTGTTTAAATGTTCACGTATTCCTTTTCAATCCGTTGTTTCCTTTTCGTTCCCGATATTATATACCTAGATATACTCACTAATATTCATTCCATAAAGCCGGCAACTTGATTGCTTCTTACTTCTCCAACAATAATAACAATGTCTTATATCTGTCCTTTATTGCTGTATCTGCTCGCACTGATAGCTGGTTTCCGAGGAGTCCCTAAAGAAATCAGGAATTTTTTCAAGGAATACACAACTTTGCTGTTAGACCCTTATAAATTCCTCGTGCTCCTTTTTCTTCTCTTGACTTTTTGGCTCCTGCTTGGGTATTATTCCGAATAATACGTGTTCTTCCTCGTTCTTATGAACACAAGGAAATACAGGAGGCGACAGAAGTGATAAAACTTTTAATTTTATGGCTGTGTGTGTGTTCTACAATATTTGAGAGTATCCGTAGATCCGTCCGTGCTCACTATATTTTTTTCTCTCTTTATTTTCCCTTTTACAATTCTCATGTAGGTCTTTATTTCCCTTCTTTCAAGGATCGCACTGGTTTTGTGAGGTCAAATAAAAATCTTAATAATATATGTGCTCCGTGCTAGTAAATAACGTAAGATGTTATGTATAGAAGGAGATGGTCTGTTATGGGCCACTTTTCACACAAACACAATCACAATGGACTTGAAAATTGTGACGTAAACTTTGTGGATGGCTGGAAAAAAGTTGCTTTTATTTTTTTTCTTTCTCTCCTGCCAATTCGATCCTGGTGCTGTACACTGTAATGGGTATTATACCCGCCATAAAATTCACAGCGGAAAAAACGCACTTCTGTTTTACTTAAGCAAAAAATTCGAATCTAGCAACTGATTTAGAGTGAAGCTTGCAAAAGAATTTAAGTAACAAGTACATTTTTCTCCTTCTCGCTGACTTGACTCACTTCACTTATTCTTCACTAGCGTGTCGTGTCAGCCTTGTAAACAAAATATAGCCCAGGAAATTTTTACGACTTTAACTTATTTGAGAACAACACTTTGCAAAAGACTTTTCACAAACTTTCCATTCTCAACTGCAAAACTGCAGTTTACACACAAAACTGTTGTGGCTCAGGAATAGCTTGAGAACACTACACACCTTGTGAAATCTCCAGACTTAAAAAATGCTCGTTTCTGTCAGGAACACACATGCGATACGGTCTTCCCCCTTCCACGGTCCTGAAAGTACTGAAGAGCTTGCTCAGCTGAAAACTCGTCTTTGCTCTGTGAGTTTGCTAAACGAGCTCTGTTTAGTTAGATTGCTGCCCTTCGCTTAACGTAGCCCCATGTATAAAAGCATAGCTCGGAGCATGTAGCTCACCCTGTGTATTTAGCTCTTTTTTGGTAGATATGTTGATGTGACTCACGTAAGCTGAGTCCCTTAAATGTAGCATTCTTTTTAAACACAAGCTTCTTTTCTTCCTTTTCAACGTTGTTATTGATGCTTGCAAACAACTCCGACGATAATATCAGTGAACCCTTAAAATACATGAGAAAAAAGGTGCTTTTTGTCCGTGAACCAGAAGAGTCAAACGTATGTGAGGAGTTGTGAATAAGTAATATCATCAAAAACTGTCGTATTATGTGTAGGCATTGAACGGTTTAAAAAAGATACTTATGCAATGATAATCTGTGTCGCATCCTATGCGTAATATACACCTCTTCTGAGGACAGCAAACCTTCTAAAATTTCAGTCTGTCAGTGTTTTCCATTGTGTGCTGATTACGTACGACAAGACTTTATCGCTCACCGTGTGGTGTTTGTCCACATCTGTACGGATTTGTACGTGCCAGATTAGCAGTCGCCAGGCGAATGTGAAGGAAATACTGGAGAAGCTGTGGTATAGCATTGCTCCGTGAGTTACATGAAGTAGAACGGGGAAAAAGAGAGTTGACAAATGTTGAAGAGAATAAGATGAGATAAGAAGGTAAATGCAGAAAAGAGTAGTTTTTCCAAACCTATTCCAGGATTATGATAAGAACACAGGGATATGTTTGTATGTGTGTGGTGAAGCTAGTTGCAAACAAGAGATTACATATTGCAACAATCACATTCCTTATCGATAATCCCACCTGCCCTTATTGCCTACCAAAAAAAGTTTCTCTCTGATGGGTGGCGATAACGCAAAGTCCTACTTTGCTTGCTCAGAGATTTACGGGTTTTCGTGGGGAAAAAATATTTGTGGTGAATGGCACTTTTGCAAAGGTAAGTTTTCCTCTGGTGATCTCTCGTCACCGGCTGGTTGCAAAGGTGTGGTTGGGATAGAAAACGTGCGTTTGATTACTTCTCCTGCTCGCTCTCCTGATTAAAGTAAATGAGTTAAATAATGCGCGAGCGATATATCTTATGGTGCTTACGCCATATCCGGCAGATTGTAGGATGTGTGCTCGCATAAGTCACTGTAGATTGCAGTGATCGCTCCTTCATCAACAATGACAAGGTTGACAGATGGGACGTTTTAATTTCCGTCTTAAATCACGAGCACTAATGAAAAGTCGATATATCAGACATTAGAAAAGCAAAATGCATATGGTTACCTTTTTGTATTATATAGGTGTATGCTGATGCTGACTATCTAGCTCGTAAATTTTTATTAACCTAATCAAAAACCAGCATTAATTTGTAAAGATTCGAGCAATTTCACATTCCAAGCGAGTATGTTCCTTGTTTAAATTGGAATTGGAGTGTATTTCCTCTTCTCCTGTAAATACGTTTTCTCTGTGTAATAAACAAAAAAATTGTACTCTAACGCAGCACCTCATATGCAGTAGGTGTTTCCCTACTTATTGTTGTGACAAGGGGAATGTTTCAAGTTAGTTATTTGCATACGCCAGTCCTACATTTTTGCCAGAACATGTAAGTAGAGCCCCTACTTTCATTTTAACATGAAGGCAACCACTAATTTAAATCTTCAACAGCAATTTCCCTTCTCGTTTGCTAAATTACCTGACCAGTTGCTGTACTTCTGCTTCCTATTTCATGTTGAATTTTAAACATTGTTATATAGCAAACTTTGTACATTATATTTTTGTATATCTCTTCCCTCCCTACGTTCCCTCCTTCTAGTACACATACTTCCCTTGTCCACCTCTTTCTTCCGGATGAGTGATACACACACACATAATTCACTCTGGAAATCATCATGGGATGAGGTTGAAGTGTGTGTATGAACCCACTATGTAATTATTATTATGTAAGTCTTGTTATCTTCAGAGTTGCAGTATGCACTCTATCCATTCCAATGAGCACCCAAAAGCTGCATTTTTCTGCATTAATGCAACGCTCAATGCCGGTGGCTAGGAATACAAAGTAGAAATGAACATATGAGTAGGGTCGAGTGGAGACTGTGTGTGAGGCAGAGCTAAGTTATTTTAGCCATCGTGACAAAAATCCATCTGTGTGTGAATATAAAGCGACTGGAGAGAAGATAAAAAGCCGAGCACAAAAGCTCAAATCCAGCCATTCAACTTGCAACCCCTTCTTTTTATTCACACATTTCACTTCAAAGTGAAATGAAGGTGCAAGCAATGTCAGAGGAATAGCTACATTCGTGTAATTTACTGCTTTGGCAAAAAAAGGTGTATTCGTTTCAATGCAATGAGAAATCCATCCCCATTCCTCCCTTCTCCCCTTTTGAAAGGAGCATATGCAGTTAACACGAAGACCATTACATGTACCTTCCCCTTCCTTGTGTTTTTACCCGGGTTCTCTCTCAATTATTTATGTTGTGGAATAAGCCATGCATATAGATATAGGTATAGTCTCACTTCTATTTCTACAACTCGTGTTCTCCTGTCTCTACCTTTGTTTCGATTCGGTTGACTGACTAACTCAACTTATCCGGATCCGCATGCAACATCATCCCTGCACTCGTTTTGTTACTTATTCCGGAGGGTGTTTCTGTACGCGTGTGTAATGTAAAACCTTGTGGAACTTGGAGTCATGCACATTTCAGGTATGCATCTTCTGAGCTTACATCTTGGAATTTTTTTTAAGTTGTAGGGGTAAGCTAAAGATGTGAGGAAATATTCACGAAATAGTTGGTCCATGTCGAGCTATTGTATTTCATTGCACATTTTAACCCTTCTAAATCAAGTTGTATGCTAACCATAGACAGTATTATTTTAAGCTGTAATAGTTTTTTTAAAAAAAGAAATGCAACGAGTCCGCAGGGCTAGCTTTCTTGTTTAGTATTCACACGATGTGATAAGATATGCAATGTTCACCAAAAGGAAAATCGGGGAAAGACCGACAGACAAATAGTTCTCTAGAGACTGAGATTCTACTTGTGTAAAATGCACATAATTTCCTGCACTTTCACCAGATATTTTTTCAGACTTTGAGTACTTTAATGTATTTTAATTCCAATTCTGTACAGATACATCTTTTAATTTCTCCCTTAAAACAGCACAAAGGTGATTTACATTTTACATGAATTTTGTGCTGCCAACGTAAATGTAATACAAACTCGTACAGTTGTAGACATGGTAAACTGAAGTTAAAACCTGCACAGTATATTGTAACCAGGTTCATGTATAATGTTAACGTTAAACTGCCTTATACACGAAACTCAAACTCTTTCATTTCAGCTCTGAAAAGTAGTTTTCTGTTTACATCCACCTTTCATTTTTTCATTCCCAAAATTCTCTTGAGGTAGGAATAAACATTTAAAATGCATATATACATAAGTACCATGCAGACTAAAAGTATGGCATATTACTATAAAACTGAAGTTTCATCCAGGCAAGAAAAGAGAAATGCATAAGAAAGGGAAATGTTTTTGATTAGTTAGCACGTGGCACACACATAATGTCTCGAAAGGCTGCATGGTTTAGCTATATGCAGCTTACAAAATTAGCATAAGCCTTGAACAATAACCGTATTAAAGGTGGTTATAAAGTGTTAAGTATTTCCACATGAGAGGCGTTATGAAAGAGGTCGATCTTGCTTCTTTTTCTCGTGCGTAAACTAAAAATACTTTGTTCCTTTTAAGAGGAAAAACTACTTTGAGAATTTGAAATATTCTTTGGAGAATCTTCTCTCAGCTTTTCAGTGAAGTACACAGTCCCAGAGTACAGAAGGAAAAGGCGGCTGTATATATATATTAGCTATATTATTATGGCAAGATAGTGAATATCATAAAGAATGAAAAAGACATTTACTGCAGAGGGACCAACTCGGTCGAAAACTCAACTCAAGCTAGTCAAAGAAAAAGTGAAAGTACACAATGGGAAAACATTCGCTGCATTAAACATTGTATAGTGGGAGATACGCTTGCATTGTGAGTGAAGCTTCCGGGTAACTGGCAAATAGTAGAGGGTAAGTTTTTTACCAGAAAGAACGACAAAACTAAAGCATTGTTTCCACTTTTCTTTTTCCACTTAACTGTACTTTTTAGACTAGAGAGGTAAGGTGCCGTCTTGTATCATCGGACGCATGCACTAATACATCCGAGCATAAAAGTGCACCTTCAAGTTATTGTCGAGCATTAGGATGTATTTTAGCAGTAAGTGGTTTGATGTTCCGGAAGGAGTGAATCCTTGGGAAAAAAAATTGAAAACTTTTTTCCTCTCAAACATTTTCCCACCAATTGCTTCTATCATCTTCGCTTATAATCTTTTTTCACATGATGAAGACAGGTTTGCTTTAGAAGTTAGAGCTTTTGAAAAGTTTGTTTATGTACTTGAAACATATCCACTTTTGGTGTTAGAGTTGAATTGTCCAATATGTATTTATAAATCTTCGTATCTTCTGGGTGGTTTCCCATTTCACTGATATTGTGGTCGTAGTATGTTTCCTGTTGTTCTAATGGTTCTTGATGCTGTAAGTAATGAGTAATGACAAGTGCCGATAGAAACTTTATTTAATACAGAGTACACACTGGCTAATGATAAAGGGTTAATAATAAAAGTAATTGGCTTAAACCAGCTCAACTGAATCATCACGATCCATCTAAGTCTTTTACTTTTATCCTTAACTGAGTTTGAGATTTCGCACAACTAATTATTGGTGATCTATTTTTCCAAGGAAAATACATAGTTCGAAACTAGTTTTGTGAAGCTGAATAATTTAAGACCATTGATTTCGTAGATGGAAGAATGATAGAACGTCAATGGAACTTAAAAATTGACACATAATTAATAGGAGTATGACTTTTGAATGAGGTACATAATTAGTGCCAGTAGCTGTTTATAATGTATTTCATGTGAAAGCTGCTCACTGTGAGCTCATATGGTCGAAGGAGCATCTATCAATACCACAACGACATATAAATTATCAATTTTCATTTTATACACATCAATATGTACCCATTCCTAATCATTTTATGTAAGGTAACTAATGAAGCCGGAAACCACACATTTGAAGAATACATCCGCTGTCTATCATGACCATAACGTTTTCTCCGTTTACAAAATTCACAATGTTATTTCATTTTAGCGTTGAAAAGTCAAGCACTCAACGGTACATACTTCCAGCAATGAAAATCTACTAAACCATCAACTATTCTTCTCGGAGGTGAAGAAACAATTTAGTTGGTTTCTAATCATATTGAATCCCCCAGCCAGTATCCGTTTTAAACGATTTTAAATCGACTTTTAAGGAATTTGGATACTTGATTTTACCCTGCATTTCCTGTCTAAAATGAGGCAAAGTTCGCTTTCAGTTAGCTTGCTGCTTTCAATAACCATTGTCTATTTTATGAATATCAAAAACTCGACAGGGAAAACTGTGGGGAATCTCCTAACTTATGGGAAGGGCCGTATTCAAGCAGTAGTGAAAGAACCGATATCGTTAAAAACTAGTAGAATGAATGCATATATTCCATCAAATAGCCTTTCCAGAATTACTCGTGAGATTGCGAAACGTAGTTGTACATATAAGGTACGGACGTGTTCATAAACCACATGTTAATTGTTGTCGTAAAGTTGCCGAAAATATTTGTAGTCCAATAATTTGAAATTAAATTTAATTGTGGAATTTTAAATTATTTCAGGAACGTACTAAAAGTCGTTGCAACAATAATTGCCAGTGTGACAAATACAAAGGCAGAGTATGTTCTGACTATGGATACTGTCAGTGGAGCAAAACACGACAAGTGGATACGGAATACAATCAAATCTTAGAATATTACTGATCACTGATCATACACTTGTGTATACTTTTATACTTTGGATGCTGACGTGAAAAATAAATAATGAATTTTTAAAAATTAGCTGAGCTGAATTTAACAGTAAAACTTTACGGTCAAACTCAAAGCTTGAATATTGGACCACAAACTAAACAATAAATGATCTAGTGTTTCTTGCACCAAATTTTATCTGTAATTTACTTGGTTTATAAGTGTAAAATATTTTAAAAAACAGCACAATCACAAACACATCATTTGTACACATATAGTGCACTCATTTTACAGTTAAAATAAATAGAATATCGATGAAAATATAGAAAGTTAAAGTAATGTATATTTGTAATTCAAAGAGTGATTGAAAAGTAGTGATGTGAATAATGCAAAATAGGAAGCAAGTCAATTCAAGCTATTGCGATTCCAATAAAAATCCTCTCATGCATTCTAGCATTATTGGTATTCGCATGAATAAAACCAACCTGCAAGTTCATTTACAAACGGAAAATCAGTTGTGGTCAAGAATATCAAATATGATGAGATATCGTTTTCGTACAACCGAACCTCGTATATTAAAGCGCTTAGCCGTACAGAACCGTTGCACGTATTGTAAACTATAGAGTTGTCTTTCTAGTTTCATCTCGTGCTTCTAACCATATCTATGAAGAATTCAAATGGGACAAGAAAGATATACACAGAGTATCGGAAACTAAAATGAAAGTGCTTGAAGAGCAAAAAGTCCAATGTCCAGTTGCACTTTCTTTTTTCGGGTTTTTGAAAAGCAGTGAAATCTCGAACTGCGCTAGCGTGTATATCACAATCGTATATTCTGCTAATGTTGAAGAATGAGCAAAATGATAGCTTTCCCAGAGAACCTTGGCACCCGCCTCACTTCTTCGGCATTGGCTTTGGCATTGAAACGAAAATTATTACTCTTTCCATTACATAAGATCCAAGTAATGGCCACCACATTGCTCGCAATATATTTTCTCCGTAATATTGATGTTAATAGCAGTAATGGTATTCCCTCTGAGTGAAAAAGTGCACACTATGAGTACACCAAACTAGAAAGCTTTCCAGCTTTAGGATTTATTCCAACAGCCAATATAGCATAGATACATATAAATACACATGCACTTTTTGAAAATAGACTATTCAAGTTATAAATAGTTTTCTCAATCCATTTCCAGAAATCTGGTCAGAGTGCTAGTTTTCAGTGGCATTGCAACTAATGCCGGGCCAAGGTAGTCAGCTTGCTGTCACTGGAAAAGTAGCCTATATAGTACATGGAAAACTTTTCCATAATATAATACTCTTTGAACAAAGGAGAAAGGCTACAACTGGTTGCCAGCTTCTTTCTAACTTGGACAAGACAGATATCAACTTGGGCCACTATGGTTGTGCCATGTCATTTATTTACGTTAAGATGGATATGGGCAAAACCACGATGAATTCCACTCCGGACACAAATCCTTCTTGCTTACACCGAGAAAAAAGTGCAAGTGCACATGTGAGCTTTCTCAAAATTTAACTCTTATAAAAAGCTCTCTGTTTTTTCCTTGTGCGGCAAGCTGGCTTGAACAGAGGACTTTGTTAA
>JAHZNA010004398.1:0-15268 GCA_027743935.1 Sinodicranocentrus sp. ZH6
ATATTTAAATTCCCGCCTCCCATTCACTTGCCTGTATTTTCAGCTCAATGGCTTGTTCTTAATACATGTAAGTAAATGATGTAGAAACCCCAGAAAAAGCCTGAAATGTAAATCATACCGACTGTATATAATTGCTAATTTGTTTCAGATATGAATACAGCAGTATTATCTAATAAACCTGCGGATCTAATTGTTCATCTTGAAACTGCAGCTTGATCCGTTCTGTTCCATCTGACTGTCGTACTTTCAACAGTGAGGTTATATCGTAATTGCCTCAAATCAGGGTTTGAAGCCAATTGCTGGAATGTGTGATATCTAACGGGACACTTATTCCCTGCGGTGGGAAGGCTTCAAAGTGTACCATCGTGTAACAGATCTCGCAGCTTATATCCGGGAGGTCAAAGTTCATCTAATTTTAGTACCATGTCTGAAGCATAATCAGAAACTGAATGTGAAGCAAAAATCGGAGAAGGGGATTATCTCATAACGTAAAGCAGGAGTTTAGAGCTTTGGGGTAAACTGAAACCAAGAGATCTGACCGTTTTTCTGCAGTAGTTAAGCAAGTTCAAAACGGCTTTGGATCTCTGAATTGGTTCCTCCAATTAAAGTATCTCTTGCGGGACTAAATAATTTTGGGGTTTTTGATTATAACCAGTATAGATTATTATGCACGCCAATTACACAGGCACATCAGTAATTTACACTGGATATTGGAATTATTGGGATGGAATGGATGCTCCATGGTCGGTTTTGAAAATATGGGAGAAAGTGCGTGTGGTGGATGTATCTATTGTTAATATAGATTTTGTACCCTGGATGGTGGAATTGGTGGATGATTTGATGTGTGTGTGTGGATAAAAAATGCATTCAATATAAGCCTGCTTCTGTAACTTCTGAAAGCTGTAGGTATTCCTTTAAACGTGAAAATCTACAATCAAATCATTTTTTTTGACAAATCCCATTAAAAAGTAAAATGACACTCACCAGTATTTTTCCTGTTGAAACTAGAAACAACACTTTAAATCTGACGCTAGACGAGATAAACGATAAACGAGATAGACAAGAAAACGGATTTTTGTTCGAGAGGGAGGTAAAGACAAATACTGTAATAACTATCGTTGAGACTTATATCGTGATTTACATTTTTCAAATTAAGAATCTCAAGTGGAAGACTAACTGGAAAATGAAGAACTTAACAAACATCATGACTTCAGTGGAAGAGGTGGAACATTTTCACAAGAAAACGGAGTATAAAGGGGACGGAAATTTTAAATGTAGTGACTTCGAGGAAGCTTCTAATCAGCAAATATAATTTACTAAATGAACCAGGGTGTTAATTAGTTGGGGGCGTAAAATCAGGAGTTGGGTGCCCTAAGATTGGGTAGTTGGCCCACTTCGAATAATAAGTTGGGTACCCCAATGCTTTTAAAGGCAAATTTGAAAAATCGGATTTAATTAGCTCAATAATCGGTCAATAAATTGTAATTAAAATGTATACGAGAAATTGACCGTTAATTATGCATATCTTAGGTATTTATAACTCCGAAGTCCCAACGAGTCCCAACTAGATATTTGCAGAATCTATTAGGGTAGTTTTTTGCTTCATTTTAAGCATTTAATCTCGTGTGCAAAGTTCCGCATCTCGAAATGGCCGTAAGTACGGCTTCAATGCGTATATTTGTAAGCTGAGGACTATTGACCCACTTTGGTAAGCTGTGGACCATTCACCAGTCTTCCATCAGAATTCTAGTGTGTGAATTCATTCGCGTGAATACTATGTCTTTGTTTGTTCTCCTCTATTTCACTACGCTTGCGCAAAATGTACGTCAGCTTCGTCTCGAGAGAGCCAGATTGTGAAAAATTTCGGCGGGTAGGCATTGTCAACAATTACTTAAGCAGATTGTAGACTTGCGGATTGTGTTGGTGTGCGTAGTTTGATCATCTCTTGAGAATTGATAAAATGCAACCTGTGATGAAACTATCCGACAAGGGTTAGAGTTCATGCATTCGTAATTATAACATAATACTACAATATTTACTCTTTTCTTTATGGTTTAATACGTTTACTTGCATTTATTATGATTCCATATGTAACAGCCCTTCAGCTAACGAATATTTAACTCAATGCATTTGTTGTTACTGATTAGGAGAAGCTAGTACTCCAAACTAATAACCGGCGGGTGCGTCCTTTTCCACTGTGTCAGGTGAAACGATTCAGGTGTCTGAATCTGCAATCGCCAAAGCTAAGGAACAACTGAACGCAACCGTTAATATGTTAAACGATGACAAAATGGCAATAGAACCGGCGAAGAAATGTATTGAAAAAGGTAAAAAGATTATATGATAGTAGTGCAGCAGTATTGGCGTCATGCTCAACAGTATTATTATAGTTTGAAAGTTCACATACATTTAATAATGATTGCATATATTATGCCAAACATAACATGTTTATTGTCATATGTTACGGTGTAGGAGGGGCTAGTACTCTAAACAAATACCCTGCAGTTGCATCATTTTCCACAGCGTCAGGCAAAACGATTCAGGTGTCTGAAGCTGCAATCGCCAAAGCTAAGGAACAACTGAACGTAGCTAATCTTATCTTGGAAGATGACGATACCAATGATAACAAGGAGGTTACTGAAAGTACGCGTGCACTATTGGAAGATGATGATACCAATGATAACAAGGAGGTTGCTGAAAGTACGCGTGCACTATTGGAAGATGATGATACTAATGATAACAAGGAGGTTGCTGAAAGTACGCGAGCACTATTGAAAGATGACGTTATCGATGATAACAATGAAGTTGCTGAAAGTACGCGTGCACTATTGGAAGATGACGATATCGATAACGTTGAGGTGGCTGAAAGTACGCGTGCACTACTAGATGATTTAATGTTTGGGAATAACGAATCACAGTGGACGATGGAAAGTGAAGTGAACGGAACATTGGCTTCTATCACTCCATCTGTGACACTTCTATCGTATTTGAAAGTTGTTATTGTTCGAGTTTACCCCTTACTATATGCTTCTTTAGGGACGAACGGTCGTCAGGGTAATTTTTTTGTGGTATCCCAATTCTTCTAACAATAAGTGTCTGAAATGTAACGTAATTTAGAGACCATTGCTTTCACCATTTCTAGCATTTTTGTCAGAGAAAGCATACTTCAAATTGGAGAGAGAGATTGAATGTAAGAAGGAAGAATTTCGTGAAAGTTTGTTGCCGACCATTGAAGACGACATCAGGAAAACTTATTTCAAGAATCGTTTTACAAAACCAGCAAGTTTAGCAGCGAAGGATTTGAACAAAAAAACCGGGGATGAGCTTTTGGCCATTATTAACAATTCCGCATATGAGTCTTCTCTTCTGGTACGAATCAAAATAGTTCACTATTGCTTATACCAACTTTTTAACTAGGCAATATGAAATTATAATCGAGCTGTTTTCAATTGTAGAATAACTTAAGTTTAACAAAACAAAAAGAGCTTCAGGAAGCGAAACTTAGGTCTGAGGAAATTATTGGAGATGCTGTTTTAAAGGAGTTCGCCAAGCAACTGGAAATAAAATTGCCAGCAAGCAGAAAATTTTCCCCAGTAATAAAGGTTGGTATCTGATGTACAAAAATATGCTCCGAATGCAAATGACAAAATTGCTTATACTCTGCTGAAACTTACACTTCTTTTTACTTCATAGCTCCGGGTACTGGATATTCAAGCGTATGAAAACGAAAATGTTGGAGCTAGTCATGCTGTTATAACTATCTGGAATCCAAAAGGAGACTTCCTCAACGATATTGCGGAGTATAGAACATGTGAATTTTCTTCACTAAAAGTGCGCAGCGTCCAATACAATCAAGCTTTACCAATATCTTCAACGAAAACAACACAAATTTCTCTTATGACAACACCAGTATTAAGAAGAGCTTTCAGTAGAAAAATGTGCTTCTTTAACGAAGTGCTTGCAGAAGGATTCAAACCATTATTTGAGGAGTTTGATACCGTAGGAATAGTTCAAAAGGTGGACTCTTATATTAGTAGTAGCGGCCAGATGTTGTACTTGATTGACGAAATGGACAGAGTTTTAAAAATAAAGTTTTGGAACTCAATTAACGTAAGTATCTATATCTATAGGCACTACATAGGCTTGCAAATTAATTTTTCGGATATTTAAATTTGATTTCATGTATTACAGGATTGCGGTTTAGATGAAATATTAAAGACAGGTAATATTATTGCCTGTTACAATTTGGAATGGCGCATGTCAAGCCATAAAACACACATGGCATTTGTTCAGTCAACTTCAATTTTTTTACCTAACACGAAAGCAGATCATTTATTGGAAGCTCATCAAGCATTATCGCTACAATCAAAAGTATGTATTAGATTATTCCATCCCATTCATAGTGAATGTATTCCATCTACAAATTAAGATATAACATGTTAAATTTTTGAAGGCTAGAGAAAACGTGGAAAAGGGACAGTCAAGCGATAAACTGCCTATTAACGGGATAAACTTATCTGAATCTACACCCATTCGTAGGTCTTTAAAACGGAGTTATTTAGATCAAATCGAGGACCCCTCGCCACTTCCTCCACTGCAAATTCCAGCATCTTCAAAACGATCACGCCTTTCTAAACAGTTTGTTACGCCTCGACGTGTTTCTCCAAAGTAGTATAGGTCACAATTGCCTTAACACACCAAGCTTGTCAGTAACTTTAGTCATTAATGGATAAGCTACATGCTACCTGTACTTGATCTCAGGCTGTTTTTTTACAGAATTACGGAAAATGTATTTAGAGTTGGTTATAGATAGGGGTTTGCAATTATGAATAAACTTGTTACTTGCTATACATAATCTTTGACTGAGAAAAACTTTAGTTTATTGTTTTATTATTTATGCTAATCGTAGTCTTGCTTCGAGTGTGAGTCAGAGTAAACAGTTTGCAGCACTGATGTGTCCTTTCACATAGTAGTTGAATGTAATACGCGAGTATACGAGCATGAGAATGGTTGCAAGTTGTTGTTAGAATTGAATTCGGCCAACTATACTGACATGCAACAGAACCAAGGAAAAACACTGAAAAGATTTACTAAAATTTCATTTTATTTGACAGTTTACTTGGATTCAAAACAGGGGGGTAAATTATTACAGCAGGTATACTGAACATCAAGTGGAGGAGCACAAATATTAATACTACGCAAGCTTTCCCAATTGCAGTGAATTGATTTTATAGTTGTTTTCATTAAAAGAGAGAACGATCTAATAGGTTACTGCTCTTTAAAAAATTCCTTGCTTTGCTCAACACTGGGTTTAATGGTTTTCTGACCTGGCTTCCATCCAGCTGGGCAAACTACAAATTTAATTTAATGTATAAAGTAATATCTTATCTATTCTGTCGCAGCGTACATAAAAATCCATATTAAATCTTTTATAATAGATTCATACAGATTTGATTCGTAAGTCACTTTGAGTAACACTATATTATATTGAAATATGAACTCGTTTTACATGCTTCTCCTAGTTACCTTATAAACACCATAAGCTTTAGCAATGTCACAAGTCTTGTCCGCAAGTAATGGAATGTCCATTTTTCCCAACCCTCCTTGTTTACGCGGAGTGTTGACCCTTTGATTAAAATTTAACTAAATATTAGTTTTGAAGACAGAAAATAAATCCAAAATTAAAATTTCCTATGTATTTTTTTGGAAAGTTACCATGCTAAATGGGAAAAGTGAGAGTCAGTTGAAGCGGCAACAATTTCACAGTCGATCTTTCGGAACTCATCGGCACGATCAGAGAATGCTATGATTTCCGTTGGGCAGACAAATGTACTATAGTAGCAGAGTAATACAAATGATGAAATGATTTTACGAGTTAGTTGCCTTTTTGAGTAAATACTCTATGATTAATCAAATTAGGGCTGAATTCAACCAACAAGTAAACACAATGTTTTAAAATTGATTATAATAAATATAATTATGCTAATGATTGTGAGCACGTTACAACACATTTCTAACGCAGCAATATGTATGCATGTAACTTACAAGTCCAAAGGGTAGAAGAAAAACACCAGGTACTTTCCTTTAAAATCATCCAGGCTGATTTCTTTGAACTGTCCATCTACCACGGCGGTGCCACTAAATCGTGGGGCTGGTTTTTGAATTTTTAGTTCTCCCAAAGACATTTTGCGAACAAATGATAGTGACTATAAAATCCCAAAAAAAATAAATAAAAAATTAGTTTTTTTCAAGGTTGAATATTTACAAGTGAGTCGTCATAAATTGAATAATGTATTATTTTTTGTTCAATAATTTTATTGGACGAAAATTGTAAATTTGTTGTTAGCTCTTGAAATTATAGGCCTGCTATGAAAAAGCTTGTAAACCAAATCACGGCACAATATAGAAATTCATTCTCAACAACCTTACTACACGTACATATGTACGTAAGCATATATCGTGACAGTAGCTTCAGTAATCATAATGAACCAGAAATAGAACGGCAATTTTTAGGGGGTAAATATTAAAACAATTTACAGAAGTCATTGTTATGAATTTCAGTGCTACGTTGAGTGCAATTTTTGAAACCAAGGAAAAATAAAACACTGCATATCTACTAGCTGAATAGATGAGCTTTTAGTTCAGCTAATTTTTGCTATCAGACATTAACGCTTCTAAACCAAAGAGATGAAAGAGTTCACACTCCTAGAAAATTTGTATTTAAAAAATCCGTTCTTGGAGAGTTTGTCGCAAGCGGGCCGAGATAGGGAAACCCCATAATAAAATTGCGTAGTTAAGGTCACAAAGGCTCGCTTGCTATCTCTCCTTAAGGAACGGAAAAAATTCCTGGACCTGGCTGGATTGTGGACTCTAGTGTATATGTATTTATAAGCTCTTTGTTCTAAACAGACTAAGCTCAGCAGATAGATAGATAGGCAGTACACATGCATTTGACATAAAGGAATCATAATGATGATCATGATACATACGAGTTGCATCTCGTTTTTGTGTCGCGATCAAAACACGGAATGATCAAAATTTGAAAAAAAAATGAATTCCTTAGTTTACAGTAAAAGGATGTAAATCTAAAGCTAAGAATTACGAGCAAAATTTCAATTCGTTCGTCGCATGCGCATGATCGTAACTGGTGTACATCGATACTGGTATCAGTTATGAACCAGGACTCGAATATTTTGACTTCATTATTAATTACAATTGGAATCATTGATCTCTTAACATGGTCCTCATAAACCTGCTTTCTTTGACATCAAGAAGCTGTTTAGATAAGCTCATTTTCAGAGATGCTTTCATACTCTTATCAAATCTCAAGTAAAAAGGCAAGAAAAATAAAATATCAAACAAATCGGTGCACCTTTAAATCTGCAACATGTAGAACCACTTAAAGCGTTACTTTGCATAGAATTAGAATAATGGCACGGTTCACTCGTCATAAGAATATTATAACATAAAGACAAAACTGAAAAGTACAGATCTTTCAACGTATAACGTTTATGTAAAGTTAACTGGAGAAATTGTTACGCGTTGTTTGTCAGAATCCGATGCAGATATTGACTCACTATACTGGAAAAAGCTTTGTCCAAACTCAGTTTTATTACTTTTCGTCAAAATGCTGCCGTCTTTATCGAGAAAACTCGTTAATTGATTTCCTGATTGCCCCGTATCTGTGTTTAAACCATTAGGACCGACTCGTTTATGACTCAAAGGATTTGTCAACCAACCACCAACTGATTTCACTGCTTGGTTCACGGAGGAACTATTTTCGCCGCTGGCAATTGCGTTAGCAACACTGACGTTATTATCCTTCTTTCCAGTAATATTTCCCATGAAGATAAATTTTAAATGACAAAGATTCAATGTAAATACGAAAAATCAAATTTCATTACATTAGCAGTGTTTTAACATTTCGCTAATTGAAGAAAAAAACCGTGTGCTTTCATAAATTATAGTTATTGCAGAAGTCATGCTGCGTCGGGGTTCAAAGGCTCTAACTCTTAGAACTATTGACGCTCAATGTTCAATCACTCGTTTTCTCTCAACTCATTGCCAATCCAACCTAGCTGTAGCAAGTCTCCAATAACCGAAAAATCCGAAAACATGTTACGATATTATGTGATATGATAGCCGTGACTTCTCCGTCGCAGTTTTACAGCAAACAAACACCATGGAAACTCGATGCGCTGATATCTACTGTGACATGACTTGTTTGACAGTGCCACGTATATCCCAAATGAAAAACCTTTCGTAATATTACTGGTTTGTGAAAAATAATGCCGAAATGGCATGTAGTTTAGCTGTTTTCTGATGTTATATGATGTGAAGATTAATCAAATGAAAATTGTATGTTATATTTAGTGTAACTAAATTACCAAGCGAAACCAAAACAATATTTGTTCTGATATCAACCCTCCATGACGGCAACACGACTCATTTTGGGTTAGTCATGAAAGTTTTATGTGGGACCATCCTACAATTGCTTCTCATGCTCTCAACTTTCCACAGTTTAAAAAGCACTATTCCAGTATTCGTGTATACAATACATTTCTAAATGGCTTTTTAGCTCGTAATCGTAGTTCTACTCTTAAAAGAATACTACGTTAGATATCGATTTTTGGAAATGTCAGAATTAGAATTTACTTTCGCCCTTTTGCACTACGTACAGGTCTACAAACGAGCATTAACCTTTTCTCAACTCAAACATTAAATTTATCTAAATAACAAATGCTGAAGACACTTCTTGCATGTTATTCTATTACAAATTTTCAAGGCCATTAATTAAAAGATTCTCATCAATCGATGTATTGAGTCGGTTCGAGATAAGAATGAGTTGAAGGGATCTGAGCGGAATAAACGTTACATACAACAGAAGAAAGCAAGAGTTAGAACAATACAAACATTTGCTTACTCGTAGTCTCATCTCATACATAGAGTTAAATACTATGGGTGAAAGTCATTTCATTTGCTACCTATCAACTACCCTCTTGTTCCATTCCAAGATTCCAACTTCACATTTAATTCCACAACACGTACGTACTTATGATTTTACTCATTTTCCGTTCACATCAAATATACTTGCACAAATATATAAACTAGAAATAAAATTATATGCTGATGCTGTACTAAAACTATGGCAGATATAAAATTCCTTATACTATTCATACTTGCTGTCAAATTATGACAGCAAGGTCAAACCATTTGAAATAATTATACCCATTTTTTTAAAACTTTGATTGACGTCATCAAACACATTTCCACCACGACGGGTGAGTGATTCATACTTTCAAAATTACTATTCATGTAAACTAAAATGAGAGGAAAGTCATGGGATAAAATATGATACAACTGTCCACAATTTATTTACTAACGATAAGACTGTTGCGTGTCCTTGGGACTGAGGCTGACAAGCGGTTTTGACGAGCGGATTAGCACGCAAGGAAAAGAAAACTGCAGTTTAGCAATTTAGCATTCGTATTTCCTATAAAAAAAATACCGCAAAAACATAACGCTACATGCCACACACCCAACATCCACCTTGCTTACACATTTTATATGATGTAAGTACATAACAATATTTTGGTATCCAGTGAGTAGCAACCAACTTAACGTCAGTATTATTATATCCACGTAAATGTACACGTGTTTTCCTGTGGAATGGAAAAATGAGACTGCCGTAGTGACTTTAGTAGACAGTAGAGTATATAGGTTAACAGTGTAAAATACGTTGTCGCTTGCATGTGTCAATTAACAAAAAATCCCAATCATTCATTATTATTTATCACATCATGCATGCAGATAAAGCATGCCACTGATGCCATCCTGAAGTTGGTTACTAAAACTTGGGTCCAACCCAACCCAATGTATGGACTACACTACATTTATTTGTTCATTCATTCATATGACATTTGGCGTTTTTTCAACAATTTCGTAGGACAATGAAAACCGACACCCTGATGTATCTTATCAATTGTTTACATAGAACCGAACCCATCTAGCAAACAATAGTTATTGTTCTCAGCTCTAGAGTGTAGAGTTGCAATGGATCAGAAAATATTGAACATGTCACTGACAATTGACAAAAGACTACTTCCATTGTCAGTTCCCATTTTCCCATCCTCCCAGATAATGAATAATTTAATAAGTTGCAATTACAAGCACATAATAATTGTTTATACTAGAGATAAATGTTAACCCATGTCCATGCTTTCAAGCCATAATACCTGCCGCCACTATCAACTATATACTACACCAATCAAGTCAAGAATATGTACTTGAACTTGTACACCTGGACAAGAACCAGATTTACAATTTACTCGTTGATAGTATGCAAATCTAAAACAAATCATCTGAAAATCAAGGCCGACAAGTTTATTTGTTAAGCAACATATCATACGTTATATATGTCATTGCGTAACGTTCTGTCTGTCGCCCGGTATAAGCCCATTAACAGTTGCAAACACGAATTCCAAAATAAAATATTAGTGTGCTTTAGTCAGTTCATCTTTGTTATAAAAAGCTCTTTCATATAGAAGACATGCCCTGTGGCCTGTGACAGTTTTTGTGAACAAGCCCTTTGACTCTTTGAGAACCTTATAAATCAGGCAGAATTTTCGCATTCATATACTAAGTACGGACAAACATTTAACATAATGTAATGAAAAATTAAAAACCTTGATGACAATCAACGCAAATTGAATTTACAAACCACCAAAACAACATGATAATGATTAACTAACTAACAAGTAATAACTCGACATAAAATAGCACACAAATGGAATTCATATATAACAGATGACAGAGACAATTCATATTAACCCACCTTAACTGTAAACTACAGATATTATCTAAAACTCCATGCACAAATTACTTTCTTGAAACTTTAGAAAAGCTTACCCCGTTATTAAAAGCTGCGAAAAGATTCGTTGCCCGAAACCCGAACCCGAAACGACCAACCCGTCCAAGCATTATTTAGAATTTACAGCCAATGATGTCGAATAGAATAATGAAAATCGACGCAAATGTCAATTACATAAGTTTGGAACTTGAAAACTAGAATCAATAAATTTTAAGAGACAACACAAACCACAACCACACAATTGATAATTCGTCAATTATCTCTTAAAAATAATTCCATTCGTCAGACGTTTGATTATTCAACTTGCAGACATGTCAATTTGAAACTCTCTAATAATCTGTTCAGTACACGACAGTTTGACCAGTCAATAATTAGTAGTTATAGACACTTTTGTGACTAGTGTAAATAACGAGAAGAACGCTAATGCTACAGAAGAAGCTATACAAAAATGTGGAAAATAAAAAATGAAATAGTTGAAATAGCAGCGATGCTAGCGATTAACTGGAAATTGTACGAAAATCCGAATTACGCTTTGCCGAATTCGCGTAAATTTGGATAGCGAATACGAATTTACTAAACACATTTACAATGCCGAAATCAAAGAAGCATAATGCCAAATTGTGGTTTACTGAAACCTGTGAATGGCTCAGTTTAAAAGCGAAAGTAATCTTCAGATCATATAATGGATGAGATAAACTAATATATTATGGAAGATTTCGATTACAACCAATCATTTAAGGAAGTGTTGGGATTTTAAAAATAAAGTCCCGGTATCCCTCAGTTGTCAGTAACCATGTATGGACGATTTTGAACGGTACACAATCAAAAATATTGAATATTAAATGTATTTTTTTTACTAAAGACCAAACTATCTCATATATAGTTGAACATTTTGCTCTACCAACGCCCTCAATCACATTTTTCGATAGGCTGTCAACACCTTTCGTAAGTAAATTTTACCTAACTAAACATTGTCAAAATGATTTCATACTTCATATATAGCTTTTCGGTATTGGTCAATTAAAAATTTAATAATGCCAAATAATTATTTCGGCATTGATAAATAAATACAATATATACAAACGAAACCTCGCGTCGCTGCTAATAGTAAAAGAGTCAAGTGTCACTGCAAAAATTACGGGAATGTAAATGAAAGGCAAAGAAACCGAAATGAAATGTGTCAAGTCGCAAGTGCGAATCCTGTGCATGCAAAAACCAAATTTACACACCAAGTACCACTTTTCACTTTAGACTTGCACTCATTGTCAGTCAATACATTGAGAAATCTCTGGTGATATTTGACCAGCATTTGAATAGTCACGTTGTTTCTGTTGTGTGTAGTAAATAGTTTCGCTTCTCCCTGTATTCAAGATATCGACCACGATCAAGTACCGTACTAGACGGAAACAAAGAGTGAAACCATGTGCCTTGTAAACGCACGTTATACTTATACTATGTGTATGTGACAACCCTTTCTACATCTTGGTGATCGGCGCTCATTCATAGCATATCTGCTCGGCCTTGGTTGCTCGTCTGTGAGTCTGGGCTGGATGCATTTGTGGGAATGTACCATATTTGACATTGAGAACATTTGTAATACATAAGTGTATCAATCAGTTAGGTCCAGCAGCTTTTACTAAGGCTAATCTAGTATTCCCATCGCTGGTTATTGATAATGCTTACAATAATACTCATAGACAAACTGCATTCGAAAAAGCAGCATACGACATTCCTCTGGCTGACATAATTATGAATTATTTCATCATATATCATGTGCCTGTCATCACTATCTTTCAGTCAGACATCCGAAGTCATTGCAAAATCGATACATACGAACGATCGAGTCGAGTTAAAAATTCATTAGCTTCACGTTTTCCTCCGACCCCGGAATTAAGTGTTTGGAATTTGGATCAGACTGAAACGGAAGATGGGAGGAGTTTATTTTTCATGACATTTAAAAGCATTATCGATTAATTTTTACAGCAATTTAGTCTGCAGTTATAATTTAATCGTTAATTTATTTGTCAACTGCCAGAATGAATAACGACAACGATTTAAATATTAAGTACTATCTGGTTGGTCAATCACCTCCAACCTCCACATGAAATTATATAAATAAACCAAAGTTGAAAGTTTACCATTCACCATTTGACGCAGTTTAGATATAGCCATGCTTTACGGCCGAAAATTGCACCTACTCTGAAAAACTATCACCTATGGGATACTCAAAACATAAGTCTGATGAGTCAATTAAAATCGACAAAGCCAATTATGTTCATATTTAGCCAATTATGAATTGGGTTAAGAAATGTTGGATTAATAAAAAGGTGAAAGTAGCTCCGCGGATGGTTGGCAAAGTCAGAAACTCGGCCGTAAATTGATAACATTAGCCGGATGAACGCTAAATGCATAATATACAACTACAATACTCACAAAACTCAATCTCTAAATCTCTAGAATGAAATGCTCGATTCCTGCTGACTATAGTATATAGGGAATTGACAACGATATCTGTACATTTAGAAGTAAACCAGATTGCAGATTTATAACTTACAAAATGCAAACACTGCAATGAATATTGAATGCTGAATGCAGAACATGACATTAAACATGAGTTCCAGTCCACAGTCTACCATCAACCATACATCATACGTTCAACGTTGCTGGGAGCTAATATTTTTCGTTTCCAGTACTACAATTCATATATTTACCTTACCCACCCATGACTTGACAAACATAATTTGGCATTCAACATTAGCTGATAGACAGTTGTCAGTAGTACACGAGTGCATATGACAGATTAATTACACACTTAAATTATAAATGAACACTCAACGATTCAACTTATAATTTTTATTGTTTGTATGATCCATGATAAAGATAAAGACCAAAGTTGAGCGTGTGTTTAGTCCAGTGAGAACGTTTAATTACTATCTAATCATGAATCAGTAGTTTAGAAACAGCTTACAACTAACGACTAGTAAGTGACTAGTAAACTAATCCATACAGCATGAAATAAAAGGAAAAGAGCTTACCGAAACTCCGAAAGTGGAAATAAAAACTCAGTAGTCAAACAGTTCTTTGTTAATAGAGAGGTGTTTCAACTAGACTGTAGACGGTTATAAAAGAGCCTATTAACAGATGAAAACTGACCCACAACCTAGGACAAACAAGACAATTGAACAATTAAACAAACAGTAATGAACAATTCAAATGCTCAACCACTCTCTTTAACCGTGAAAGTAATCAACACAAATGACAAACAAAGAACAATTATCAGTCAACAAAATATTTGCGATTGAGATCTCACCGCTTGCGTTGTGCACTGAGGATTAACAATAGCAAACTATTTCCTTCACTAGACAATGCAACTTCGGAATGAACGTCATACAAATTCCACACACAGTTGTTGGCCTGCCTGTCTTAAACCGCTGCGGTCTCAAGTTGAAAACCCACTGACTCGACTGGACAGAGAAAATAATATATGTAGCATATAGTAATAGCAGTGATATCGTGATATGATGGTAACGACAAGTAAGGATGAAGAAGGAGGTCGTTCCATAAGTAATTTGGAGCAGAAAGGATATGATGCTTTATGTAACAGTATAAAGGTACTCGGCCGGCACAAAAAAGTATGCCGGTCGGATTGCTTATTGTCGATCCTCATCTTCCTCGAAGTTTGAGGTTGTTCGCTGAGCGGAGCAAGAGCAGCAGCTGCTGCTGATGTAAGCAGCTTTTTAAGTACCAGACAATGTTGGATAAAATTTGCAAGCATGGTTAGTGAGCAAACGTAGTTGTGGTCGGGGATATGTGATACGTCTTGTAGACTGCCGTCAACGTAGTGGACCAACCAAGCACGGTTGGTAGTGGTTGCTAGTTTGGTACATCATATACGCTTCTTCTTTGTAATACGCCATTCGGCTTTTTTAGGTAGGCGACCAGTTGCTTCGAATTGAAATATTTACGAGACTGGGAAATTTGCTCTAGATTCACGGTGGAGGGTCTTCAGCTTACGAAAGTGGGCTTTCACCTGTATCTTAATCTTAACCATGTTCAATGTTGGGTCTCCAGCTGTATAATCTTACCAAAGTATTTAAACCGTAAGTTGTGTGTGGGTAATGGGTTGGAGTATAGATAAAAGTGAAGTGAAGACTGAAGAGATGTTTTTCTCTCGCTAGTAGGGGGTTAGGTTTGGTTCGTCGAAATACTTTCCTTCCCCCAGCCTCCAAAATTTTTAAGTTGTAGTTTTGGGTTGTGGTTTGGCTACTAACCCCCACTTTTTTTACGAAAAACAAGTTGAAAATTGCATGTTGAGCTGAGAATCGAAATGAAAATTAACCTAACACCTTGATATAACTCTAACCAGAGTTGCCCAGGTCGGGCCGCGAACGACCGAGG